>JADBJO010002167.1:295000-320000 GCA_016801955.1 Conus betulinus
GTTTCAGCAAAGATGAGAGCCTTTCCCATTATGCACAGTGATTTTGATCTTTGAGTGTCTGGAGACAGTGGAACCCTTAGTGCTTTCTGGGCTGCGGAAGAAAAAACCTTTTCCAGTGCCATCATAGGTGCTTCGAAGGCCAGCGAAAGGATAAAGGCGCAGCCAAATGCAGCTACAGTGAACCCCAAGAACAGTATGGTCTGCACATAAAAAAAAAAAAAAAACTGAACAGATACACATTAATTAACCTCATTCCAAAAGATTTATGGCATAAACTGTGAGGCACACATCACAACGGTGCTCTGTGCATGCGACCGAGTGTGAAAATCATCAGTCCTTTTTTTATCTTTTTTTCTTTTTTTTTTTTTTTTTTTTGAGGCTGTTCATTCTTCACCAAAGAAGAAGGAAAGAGATTATGTTCTGTTATACACCTGTAGTAAATTATTTTTCATATAAACTGACAAGTCTGAGTGACAGCAAAGTTTTGTGACCTGATTATTAAGTTGGAAACATTCATGTAACATTATTTCCACATTTATGGATAATCTTATCCCATATATCACATGAGAAGAATGAGTTTATAACTATGTTAGGGAACTGGTTCAGAGACATTCTACATTCTTACAAAGGGAAAAGAATGATGCATTTTAATACTCCATTTATTTCTACTGTTTTTAGAAATTCTATGTCGCAAGTAAATTAAAGAGAAAGATAATGTAAGTATTTGCATGCTTTTGCCATGTATGTCATCTTTCTGAAATTGTTCAGCTTTATCAAGTTATAAAGTGTATTATGCTTTATGTAAATGGCCTTGATAGTCATTGGATCAGATCCAGTTTGGCTACAACAAGGACAGTGAGTTTGCCACAAGGATGGTGAGACAGTCCAGATTGACACTGTGCAATTTGGCTGCTACTTTGACAGTGAAACAGCACACATGTCCAGAGTGGACGCTATAAATTTGGCTTCTACTTGGGTAGTGAGATTGAACATATCCTTTTAGAGTGACGCTATGTAAATTTGCCACTACAAAGATAGTGAGACTGTACACATTGTCCAGAGTGCGCACTATGTAATTTGGATTCTATTTGTATAGTCAGACTGTTCGTCCTATCCAGAGTGATACTGTGTAATTTGGCGACTACAATAGTGAGACCACCACACGGATAATGAAGGATAGTGAGACTGTACATGCTGTCCAGACTGCACATAATGTAATTTGGCTTTGATTTGGATAGCTAGTCTGTACATCCTATCCAGAGTGTAAACACAATGTAATTTGGCTACAACAACAATGAGACTACCATAAGGATAATAAAGGAGAGTGAGACTGTGTATACTGCCCAGAGTGCACACTGTAATTTGGCGACTACTTGGACAGTGAAACTGTACACATTTTTCAGAGTGGATCTATGTAATTTGGTTACTACTTGGACAGTAAAACTTTACCCATTGTCCAGAGTGGACACTGTGTAATCTGGCTATCACTTGGATATAGAGACTGCATATGCAGTTCAGAATGGACTCCATGTAATTTAGCAATTACTTCGTGAGTTGGTACATGCCAGAGAGTGGCACTAGCTGTACATTCTGCAGTGTCTAATTGTTTGTATGGCTTTTCAAACGTAATTTTTGTTGCATTTTAATGTTTTCAACTCATTTTATGTACTTTTTCTTCATACTTGCATGTCAAAACAAATGCGTTATCTCCACTATGAGTGGAACAACACCATACATCAGGATTCCCGGGGAAAGATAAAAAGAGAGTGGGGAGCTAACTCTTCCCTTTAACTATCAGGCCAACAGGAACAGTCTCCCTTAGCGAGTTATGCATTGTAACAAAAGAAAATTAGTGTGTTTTAAAGGAACACTTGTGAATGGTCCACAAAGACAGAAGAAGATTTGTTGGCAGTTCAGGAGGATCATTTCTTTTCTTTCAGGACAGAATAGACAAGAAAGTGGCAGAAAAGAGAGAATGAATAGGACAGAATTTCCAGAAGGTGGGGACACAGTTTATACCAAGAGAACCCCCAGCATGCCCTTTGCCTTTGAGCAGGGTTATATGATGTTTTGATGGACAGCAGAACAGAGAGAGTCACCGAGAACTTACACAGTGGAAGATGGTCATGTAGAAGGCAGAAGGAGCACCCAGGTGGTACAGGTTCATGATGATGGGATGAACCAAATAAGTCATGTAGGTCAAACGACTGAGAGGAATGAAAGCAGACCAGGACAGCAGGGTGTTCACTGGACCTGCCAGATAATTCATCGCATATTAAAAATGTGTAAGTAATCTGCTACACACTCGGTGATTTCCCTGATAACTTGAACATTCATTTATCCAACAACAGAAATTCCAATTCAGGGTGGTGTAATCTTCATGGCTGTTTAAACCTTTCTTGCAGATAAAAGAAACCCCTTGGTTTCCTGTTAAAAACTTAAAGCCATTTTACAGCTTTGTGGACAACATGTAAAAACAACTGTCTTTCAGAAAGACAAGGGCAAATTATTGTACAAGATTTGGACTAGCATTCTTGTATTAGATTTGTAAACTGTTTTATTTTTCAGTCTGAAGATGGGATCTGCGGTCGGCTGGGTGAGAAATGGATTAAACTATATTGAATTCTCACATGTTTCATTTATTTTGTTCTATCGTATTAGAACTTGGTCAATAAGTAAATCTTGAGTTTGCATAAATCCAATGGATACATTTCATAACCAAGAGTTATGGTAACCTTTCCATCTTTTCTGTTGATCATCATGCATTGACTTGTATTTTAATCATAAAGCATGCTTCTTCCTTTCTAAATAAAAAGTAGAATTCGTTCTAGAATATACCTTTCCATTCTTCTCTCTCTGACTGTCATATGATGACATTATTTTCATGGAAAAGGATTGTTTTTTTCATTGTATATGAAAAACAGAATTCAGACTAGAATGAAAGATTTACCACACCATTATTTCAAAATGCTCAAATCTGCACTTTGTAACCTTCACATTTTGGATCTAGCTGCAAAGTGAAATGACTGCAGGCAGAAATCTAAACAAATCTTAAATAAATGTCAGCGAAACCGCCCAGAGAAACGTGGACAAACGAGTCACAAGACAAACCACAACGCGTTTTGACCTCTTAGGTCTTCTTCAGGTGCAACAAAAATGAAACAAATAACGAAAATAAGTGCATGTTTGTTATTTGTTTCATTTTTGTTGCACCAAAACGCTCGAAACGCGTTGTGGTTTGTCTTGTGACTTGTTTGTCCACGTTTCTCTGGGCGGTTCGCCGACATTTATTTATTTAAGATTTCTTCACATTTTGTCCTGGTTCCATGTCTGCCATAATCTTACCGCCATAGCCAGTGGCACAGGCAAAGATGACCCAGCAGACGCAGGCTCCCCAGGCGGTGTGCCCCACAGCGTTGTACAAGGCAGACACATCGGCTGTCAAAGGATGTCCATTTGCTGGACCATACAACCCATACACCACTGCCAGCCCTGCTGCTGTTGCTGTTGCCCATCCACCCAATGAGATCACCTGTGATCAATATGAAATCGATTTTCTACACTTATGTCATCAACTTTTTTTTTAATTACTCAACCTAGTCTTGTTACGTTGTATTTTAGCCTGAGATTTTGATTTGTGCAAGGTTTTCCGTTTCAAACCTTTCACTGAATATCGCTACTGATTTCACACTCCCAATGTTGCAGGTCCTTAAATAATCACACATTTTACATTGGTGTTACTGCGCTGTTACTGTTTCCTATTCAGAATAGGTTGTACATGACCCATACTTGTAAGATAGTCAAGAGCTTATGCTTGACCAACAAAGCAAGTCCATCTGGACCTGAACTCAAAGCATAAATACTCGCTAATCTCTCTTTAGAGAATGGTTCAACCTGAACCCGTATTCTTGAAAAAGTATAGTTCAAATGAGAAACGGATTATTCTCTCCCCTATGATGCAGAGACATCAACATTTCTTTTTCTGCTGCCGCAGCTGGCTCCTTAGAACTGAGTTTGCAGTGAGCGCTCAGTTGGGAAGACTAGGACCATACTATCAAGTTCCCTCAACTTAATGGATGCAGCTTTAAAAGCGTTGCTCAAATTTCCAGATCAACAGTGCAGGTGTCTGTCTCTCTGGCCTGCCTGAAGCCAGGATATATTATGAAATAAGTGTAGTATAGTCCCGTCATGTAGTCTCAGACCAGAGTGAAAATCTGTAGCATCATCTTCATCTTCATCCTCATTGATCAGCGTTAAAAAAATATCTGGAATTCTGTGGCCCTTCATGCCCTGCTCTGATGGTGACCTCGATTTCAATTGCCCCTCCCCTGACCATCTTCCCTTCCCACACAACACACACAGTTTACAACATAGATCAGAGGATACAAGCCAAGACAGGTATGTCTTGAGACTTGCTTATTCAGGCAAGGATGAATTGTTGAGTAGACTGGATGGCAGAGAGTTCCAGACTTGGTGCTGTGGAACTAAAAGTGCAGTTTCCTTGTTGCCTTTGTGATGTATTTTGGAAGCCTCAAGAGCTTTTTGTTGAAAGAATGAAGTGTATGGGGAGAATAATAAGTGCATAGCAAGGTAGACAAATATGCCAGAAGTGACCCATCGTTGAAAATGAGATCTGATGTCTTGTATTAGTTCCTAAATTTCATAGGATGCTAGAGGAGTTCCTTAACCTTTAAGTGTGGTGTTACGTCTTCATTTTCTTTTTCCAATATGAATCTTTCAGTTTTTTCTGTGTTGCAGACAGTAATTTGTTCTGTTGGAAAGCCATGGAAAAATGGACTTCCCGTAATTTAGCCTGGATGTTATTGAGGCAGTGATGATGTGCATCAGTGTTTTTAGGGACAAAAATGATCCAATGTTCATCCAAGTTAAAAAAAAAGAAAAAAAGATGAATAACAGACGCTTCTAATGTGTTCTTACATATTGCTAACAGATAAAGCAGCCAACAGAGACTGGGGTTAAAACACAGACCTCCTCGGTGGAGGTATAAATAATTCTCTTCAGCTCTGTATGAGACAATGTACATTTTCCCCCATCCCATTTTCCTCATTCCTTTACTGGCCTAACTCACATACTTCTGATGATCTGCCTTTCCTACTGCAACATCCTCTCTTCAGTCCCTCATCCAGCAATCCACATGGAGGAAGAAGGGGAGGGGGGGGGGGGGGGGGGCATCGCCTGGCTCTTGATTCAAGACTTCAGTGTTATGCAGTAAAATGTTGCTCTGATAAAAAAATGCACGGTCCCAAATAACCATAGGAAATTGTAGTGAAGCCTGTGATTGAGTACACAGCTGATATGGGGGGCCATATCTGTACTCAGTCAGCAGAACCTTCATCCATTGTTCATCACTGACAACAAGAACTGTCAGTGAAGGAGAAACAACTGAGAGGTCATCCCTTCTCACCTGCTTCTTTTTTTCTTTTTTCCCCTCTCTCTCCATCCTTACTCTCTCATTCTTTAGCCTCCATCCTTCTCTCTCTCATTCCTTTGACTCCATCCTTCTCTCTTTCCATTTTCCCTCTCCCTTCACCGCTCTCCCCCTTTCATTCTCTCCCTTGCTCATTCTTTCTGTCTCCGATTTACCAGGTGCATCTTTACTTGACGTTTGGTAATGAAAAGAGCATAGCCTGTCAGCATCCCCACAACATAAGGACCAAACCGACAGTAGGGCTTGATATACAAATCCTTGAAGTAGTTGGCACTGAAACGAAAAGATCAATATTTTTTGTGCGAGGAAAGAACATGCAAACACAACATAAAATGAAAACAGATCAATGTACAAAATGTTTAATGTATGGTACTATTCTTTACTGGTCTTCTTCAGAAAAGGAGTAAGTACTGTTGATGTATATGGCATTCCCTTGCAGACGGATATAACGCTTTTATCACAAGTTTGTTGTCTTTAAACCAAGTACTGTTAATGTAAAAAAAAAACATTTCGAAACACACTGTAACATTTTCATTGCAAGTTTGTTGTCTATAAACCCCTATCTAAACAACTTGCATTGACTTAAAATGAAGTAGGATTATGCTAGACATTTTCTGTCTATGAATCGTCCACTTTTTTTGTGTTGTCTTTGCGTTCTGCTTATATCTCTGGTGTGTGTGTGTGCATGTGTGCGTGCTTGTGTAATATGATTTATATAAGACATCTCAAGATCTGTACATGTTTGCAAGTGTTCTGTATAACAAATAAAAAAGGGTCTGAAAAAAAAGCTAGATATTGATTTTTTTATATTTTCACTTCCTTTCTGAGACCTTTGAGATAATTCTTTTTCAATGGAGATTAACCAGATAACATTTCATTTTAAACGTTTAGAATGTAATCACCAGCAGTGTGCAATGTTTTCCAATAATTCTTTCCCAGACATTAACTGTGCAAAATTTAAAAGATTTCTTAATATCCAGTAACAGACTAAACAGCTAAGGTTTAAAAAATCTCAACACAACTGATCATTACTGCATCATTTCCCACCGTCCCTTCCATGTCTGAAGCTACCTACCCCCCCCCCCCCCCCCCCCCCCCCCCCTCAGTTAATTAGCTGTTTGTTTGATTTGTTGTGGAGGATTTCCAGACACAGCAACTCACCTTTCCATCAGATTAGCACTCTGACTACAGGTAACGCTGGGAGGGAGGTTGTTGACCTTGGAAATGACCCCTGCTGTGATCATGGTGGCAAGCAACCAAAGGGAGGCTAACACACACCCCGACTTTCCTCCAGAAGAAGAGTGGGACAAAAAGCAGGGGGCTGATGATGTAGAACTGCATGTCGTTGGCCAGGTACCAGGACCAGTTCATGCACTAGTGGACACATAGACGTCGAAGTATGGACTGACAGAAAGCTTCGAGATGTGAAAGATTTCAAACTGTTGGAAGCTTAATTAATATAAGTGCCAGAAATAAGCTCTTTTAGCATTTAGCACTGACGCTACAACAAAACTTTGTGTTCAAATGAGTCCACTTTCAATCTCCATGACAAAAACTGTTAATGACAAGTCATAAACATGCCATGAGAGATCAGAATAGAATGTTTTCTTTGCAGTGCATTTCAATGCCCAGTAAATGTCTTGTCCTGAAATCTTTTCAATTAAAGAGACTGACTCCAACCCTGCTAAATTCTCGGCGTTCTAGGCTTGGGGTCAAAGTATTTAAAGTAATTAGCTGACTGCAAAATGGGAAATTGACTGTAGGGGTCAGGACAGGGGGTGATGCAAGGATGGAAGGTGGAGATGGCAGTTGTCTTTAATGTCGATTTTTTTTTTTTCATGATTTCTAAGGTTTTGATAATAATAGTTCTTGCTACACTTCCAAGACATGCTTGACTACATCATTTATATACACTTTTTATAGACATGTCAATCCATCCACATCATTAACCTACCATTTCATCCACCTTGACAAAATTATTGACATACAGTAGATTGGTCCACCAGGTATTCTGACATTCGTTGATCTCGGTCCCATTCTGCGGCCAGTTAGCCCACTACCAAAGTAACGGACAGGGGCAATCAGCATCATCAACACGAAGGCATATGGTGGGGTAAGCCTGGGGAGAAAAGGAGACTGATAGTCATTCTGTGCACGATTTCATATTGTGAAATTTATGGAAAGACAGAACTAAGTAGGTAAAGTGTTAAAAAAAAAAAAAAAAAAAAGTATAAACGCAAATAAATGAATTAAATAATTCTTTACAAAATCAGTAGTATTATAGCAAATAGAATCATTTATGAAAACTTGATAGATTTTATCAACAAAAATTTAATTTCTGTAAGTACTGACTGCTTACCTGTGCAACTGACAAAACACAGCACAGCATATGGTGCCTGATAAATCCTACCCAAAGAAAAAGGGTGACTGTGGTCTTATTTTTACCAGTAAATATAAATCTAATCATTTCCTTGAATCCTTTGATAGTAGTTTTATGACACTTGTGCCTTGTGCTGTTGTACGTTTGTGAAATCCTTGAATACCATCAGAAAAAATAAAAGTTACTTTTGTTAAAGTCTCTCTACAGTACATATTATCTTAGTCCACATTCACTGCTACTTTTGTAGAGGACTTTGGCTGCTGCTTATTTTCTGAGAAACTTCAGCCTCCCCCCTAATAAGACCAAAACTGCTTATAAACTGGGCTTCCAGTAATAAGAAACCTTTACTGGAAGTGAAGTCTAAATCACATAGACAAAGACAATCATTTTCTAAGTCTTTCAACACAGGAATCATTTTAGTGAAGTAAATCTAATATTACAGAAATAGACAAATATATATATGTCCCATGGAAAAGAATTTGAAAATAAATTTAACAGCATGTATAAAGGCTAAACTGGTTTGGAAGAAAAGTAACATAACAGAGAGAGACTTCTTAGGTCATAAGTCTATGAAATGAGAAAGACAAAATAAATCTAACAATATATATAATGAGAATTTTCTTACAGAATAATTCTTTCCCAGGAAGGACATCCAGGCATATAAGAAAGAGAGACATAATATCCAGGAAAAAAAAGTATTAGAGAGTGAATCTTTCTTGAGAGCTAAGTCTAATTTCACAAAAACTAAAATATCCTGGAAGAACAAGTCTTTGAAGAAGGGAAGACTTTCTTGAGGTATAAATCTACTAATGTAGACAAGAACAATTTAAAAAAATGTCCCATAAAAACGGATCTTTAAAGAAAGATGGCATTCTTGCACGCATGGTTTATGTAAAACTGTCATTAATAATACTATTGCTTTTCTTATGACTGGAAGGGAAGGGGAGCATCTGGAAACCCTATATGCCTCTCAACCCATTCTTGCCTAACATTTTCCAACTTTGAAATAAAAAAGAGGAAAAGAAAAAGGAGGAGAAAAGAGAAAGAAGAAAACATACCTCCAGAACCTGTGAAAGTAGAATAGAAACCACCGGACTTTACCCTCTCGTTTTTCCATCTCCTTCAGAATCAGGTAAGTAACAAGCAAACCACTGCAACACACATCAGAAGAGCTACCCAGATATCAACCAATACCTTGCATGGTTTTTACCAGTTTGACATAACCAACTGATTTAAGGCAGGCCATCTACACATGTTATGAACATAATAGTAGGACACATGCTTCTCGATCTGAATGGGTTGGGTTTGAGTACAGTGCCCGGTGGGTGAAGTGTATGGAGGGGGAGGGAGTTAGGGGGCATTTTTTCGAATCTCGCTGGCCAGCAAGTGTAAGCCTGTCCTTGACTGGAACCTTTTCGTCTGCATACATATTCAGAAAATTAACATGCACCATAGTTTTTATTTCAGCTTCACCAAGGAGGTGCCCATGCATAAAAATTAATCCCCCTACCCTACACCACATCTGCTTAGCCATCAGACCACAGCGTGGTGGGTTTACACTGAGATGAATGAATGTTCGATCAAATTTAAAAAACAAGCTTATTTTTAGTGTATCGGTCTGTCTGACTCACTGGACATCTAATAGTTTATGTCTGTTTTCCCATTGATGTTTTTGTTTTTTCTGCCTATACTTTTTTTGCCACCACTCTTTCAGTTGTAAAGGTCTCTTTGGAGTATGTTATTGTTGATGCTGTCGCAGTTTTAATTTGCTTTAATTAGCATTGTGTAATTTCTTTCTTTTACTGTGTTATGAATGAAAATGTTATTTCTATTTTTAAATTGGGAAGAGGGCTCATGAATTAAAACTCTGCAGGTTGCTAGCCAGGCCTTGAAAATGTTAAAGATGTTATGGTCCATGTCAATATTCACGGGTTATGGAAACAGAAAAAAAATACCCAGTATTCACCAGGATGGTTGAGGAGCAGATACTCACATCTAGAACTGCCCAAGAAGTGCTGAAATGCATAACTGACCTTTCATATTACAACAAATTCATGGCTCATACATCTGTCATAGCACCACTATGACAGAGGTTCTTAGTTATGAAGAAAAAAAAAAGAACAATAAAATGCCAGTTTTCAGGCTGTGAACATTTGTGTTCTTTGGAAATGAATGTTAATGGGACAAAATGTTCCATTCTCCCTCATAGCAGGGAAAAAAACTTCAATACAGCTGTCATAAGCTTTCACCCCTGCTTCAGCTTAAATTACCGGAGGTAACATGCATAAGACAGAATTATATAAGCGTTGAGGATGGGATGGGTGGATAGGAGTGGAGGAGAAGCCAAGGAACGTCTAAAAGAAGAAAAGAAGAGAAAGAAACATACATTTATTTAAAACACAAACAAAAATCGAGACAAGCAGCGAAAGAATAGCCCCAGTGCCGTATTCGTATTTCCTTTTAGACCAATTGGCTCTGGAAAATAACCTGCTGACAAGCATACCTATCATTTTTCATCAAACATACATGACAGAGACAAGAAGCGGAGATTTACGTGAATGTCCAACAGGGATGCTTTTAAATGTTTGCTGTACATATTTCGTCTGGAAAAGAATAACAATGTGTTGGCGAGTACCACTTGCTCTCATTTTTTTTTTCCTGCAGATTTAAGTGTGCATGGTCTACATTTTCTTCTTTCATTTGCGTGAGATCATCGTCTCATATCAATGAGGGTTTTCCTATATAGTAGTAGAAAGAAACTCGTGGAGAGCGTGGCAGCAGAGAGTCCTCAGAAGAGAAGCCCCCTTCAAGCAAGTGTTTCGGCCCTTAACGCAAGACAAACAGACCTTGGCGATGGATACAGGATGCCCCCTCTCAAGACCTTCATGGATGATACTACAGTGATTTCATCCAGAGAAGACGAGACATGTCATGTGCTGGAGAGGCTGGACGACATAGTTGTCCCATCCAGAATGAAGTTCAAGCCAAAGAAATCACGGATCTCACTGAGGAAAGGAAAAGTGGCGGCATCTGTGATCTTCAGTGTTGCCAACCACGCCATTCCAACAGTCACAGAAGAGCCAGTTAAGAGCCTTGGAAGATGGTATGAAGATGCCCTGAAAGACACACAAAGAGCAAAAGAAACCAAACAGATGTCGGAAGAAGGCTTGGAGACCATTGACCAGTGTGGCTCCCTGGCAAATACAAAGTCTGGTGTCTGCAGTTCATGCTGATACCAAAGCTCCTATGGCCTCTGATGATATACGACATCTGCACCAGCATAGTGGAGGCAATGGAATCTAAAATCAACAAGTTCACAAGGAAATGGCTTGGTGTCTCACCCTGCCTGACTGACATAGCGCTGTACTGTCGCCAAGCAAAGCTGAAACCACCACTGAAATCCATCCTGGAGGAATACAAAGCAGGGAAGATCAGACTTCAAAGCATGCTGGAGGATTCAGGAGACAAGGTGGGAGAAGCAATCAAGCCCAGCTGAAGACAGGCAGAAAGTGGAAAGTTCAAGAGGCAATGGATTCTGCAAAAGAAAGTCTCAAGATCAGAGAAATAACAGGACACACACAGACCCAACAGACAAGGACTGGGGGGGTGACCAAAACTGAATGGTGGTCAAAGGCCAAAGGAAAAGCCAAAAGAGACATGATGATTCTGGAGATGAGAAAAGAAGAAGACAAAAAAAGACTCCAAAAGCAGTCCAGCAGAGCCAGCAAGGGCAATGGACAACGTGTGAGAATGCACTCCAAAGAAGTCTCACTTGGAATGACATTTGGCACATGGCCCCTCTCAGGATCAGCTTCAATCTCAGATCTGCATATGACCTTCTGCCCTCAAATGCAAACCTGGGTGAGTGGGGGAAAAACAGTTGATCCTTCATGCCCCCTCTGCCATGAAAAACAAACAGTGGAGCATGTCCTAAGCTCATGTAAAGTAGCCCTGGCTCAAGGAAGGTACACATGGAGGCACAACCAAGTGCTCAAAGAGATTGTACAAGTAGTCTGGACTAGTACCAACACCACAAAAGGGAAAATCGGGACTCCAAAAGCACCCGCAACATTCTTCACGGCAGGAGGCAGCGAATCATGGCCAAGAACAACAGTGCCACTCGGAACATGCAGGCAGAGTCTGCTGGACAGGGCAGATGACTGGGAGTGCACTGCAGACCTCCCAAAATGGAAGAGTCACCCTGAGATCATCAGCAAGAGTAGCATGAGACCAGACATAGCAGTCCACTCTCAGTCAACCAAGCAGCTGATCATGATCGAGCTCACGGTGCCATATGAGAACAGAATGGAGGCAGCTCAAATCTACAAGACTGAAAAGTATGCTGATCTGGCAAACAGCCTGAGGAGAGAAGCCCATCAGGTCAAAGTCCTCACTGCAGAAATTGGAGCTAGGGGGTTTGTAGGAACGTCTGCATACAGCCTCATGAAACAGCTCTCAGTTGCAGGAAGCGAAAAAACTAGAGCCCTGAAAGCAATGGCAGAAGCGGCAGAGAGGTGTTCAAGCTGGATCTGGTCAAGGAGGAACAAAAGTGAACGTCATACGGCTTAACTTTCCTACAAATATCAGGTGGCTCAGTGGTTAGTGTGCGAGTCATTAAATGGAAAATGAGCATGTCCAGAGGGTCATGGGTTTTGAATCCCAGCCATGGCTCGTCCCAAGATGGGAAAAAAAAGGGGCAGCAGTGGGACATCTGAGGACTCTCTGCTGCCACGCTCTCCACGAGTTTAACTATCAAAATATTTCCCAACAACAAACCTTGGGTTACAAAATCTCTGAAAATAACTCTAAATGAGAAAAAAAAAAAGAGCTTTTCAATCAGGCAATAAAAGCGATCGTAAGGTTGTACAAAAGAAACTGCAAACGGAGATTGAAGAATCAAAGAGAGCTTACAAGAGAAAAGTTGAAAACATGTTCCAGAATGGAAATATGCGAGATGCATGGAAAGGAATAAAGGTTTTATCAGGTTCAGGAAAATGTTCAAAACCAAAATATTAGTAACAAAAAAACAGCAAAAGAACAGAAGCAATTTGCAGAAAAGCTGAACGATTTTTACTGTAGATTTGATGATAAAGATTTTAGTAAAGAATTAAAGGAAGTGAAGGAAGAACTCCAAAGCAATGTTAAAAACGATGTTGATGGAAGTGATTCTGTTGTGATTGAGAAAATGATGTTCAGTTGTTTTTCAAACGTTTAAATGTGAGAAAGGCAATGGGCCCTGATAATATCTGTGGAAAATTGTTGAAGGTGTGTGCTTCTCAGCTCTCCTATGTTTACAGTCGTTTGTTACCTGGTCACTTAGAGAATGTATATTCCTGTTTTATGGGAAAAATGCCACTGTATGTCCTGTTCCCAAAAAACGCAACCCAAGCTGTTTAAATGATTACCGACCAGTTGCCCTCACATCTGTTGCAATGAAATGTCTTGAAAGAATTGTCCTCAGTTATGTTTTAAAAGATACTACACAGTACCAAGACCCGTTTCAGTTCGCATACCAACAGAACAGATCAACAGATGATGCCACACTCACACTTCTCCATCATGCTTTTTCACACCTCGAAAAACCTGCCTCCTTTGTACGCATTCTCTTTATTGATTTCTCATCAGCATTCAACACCATACAACCACATCTGATGGCAAAGAAACTCATTAACATAAATGTGGGGTAACAGCTCATTCTTTGGATAATTGATTTTCTTACACAGAGGACACAGTCTGTTCGATATCAAAGTGTTGTTTCGTCTTCCAGAGTCATTTCAACTGGCGCACCCCAGGGTACTGTTTTATCACCAGTGCTTTTTACTCTGTACACAAATGATTGTTCAGGAAGTGATTCAACTTTGTACATTAAATATTCAGATGACTCAGCACTTGTGGATCTTTCCAACTCTGATTCTGTTACTTCAAGGAGGTTCAAAGATTTGTTGACTGGTGCGATCATAACTATCTTGATCTGAATGTAACAAAAACGAAAGAAATGTTGATTGATTTTAGAAAGAATCCAAAAGCTGTACCACCACTTTTATCAAAGGTGCTGAAGTAGAACGTGTTGAATCATACAAATATTTAGGAACTTTTATAGATAATAAGCTGAATTTTAAATCCCATGTTGAGTATGTCCACAAAAAATGTCAAACCAGATTATATTGTCTTCGCAAGCTGCGATCATTTCATGTGAATACTGACATTCTTCGGACATTTTATTCATGCTTCTTGGAATCTGTTCTAACTTTCTCATTTATGTGTTGGTATGGTGGGTTGACTGTGAAGAGCAGAAATGTGCTTGAGAAAGTGGTGAACGTGGGAGGAAAAATCGTTGGTGAGAGACAAAAAAAAGTCTGAGTGAGAGCTATACAGGTGCCCGTGTTAGTTGTAAAGCGAAGAAGATTACGTGTGACCAGACCCACGTCCTTGCAAATCAGTATGACCTTCTTCAGTCAGGACGAAGATATCGATCGGTTAAATGCAGAAGTGTCAGATTTAAACAAAGTTTTATTCCCCTGTCCATTGATTTCATGAACCGAGAAGATGTTTAATTGAAATCCAAATTCCTCTATATGAATGTATGTCATATGTGAGAAAATGGGTAATGTGGCTAAATTATTTTATTTGCTGTGAATGTGTGTGACCACAAATTAATTCTAACCGAAATGTCGTTTAACAAAGAACATGATGTTGACATCTGAACGTAAATGAGACAACAAAGACAATAGCACAAAATTAACACTGAACGTCTCAAGCGTCACTGAACATCACAGTCAGTCGCTCCAAAGATACTTCGCCCGTAGGTATCTTTGGTCGCTCACACAGCCGCCTGGAGCAGCAGCAGACGCTGTGTGAGAAAATGAAAAGACGCCCGACGCCGTCTCTTTGTGAGTGACGATCTCACTCACACCTGCACATGTCTGCTTGAATGTAGCCACTCTCAGACCGGGCCTCAACGGTTAGAATATGTAACGTAACAGTTTCCTCATTAGTCACACATTTTTTTTTCTTCTTCACGATTTCTTGAAGCAAAAGCTAACCTACATCTTTTAACCTGTTATCTGTCGCCCTCAATACCAAGCCAGAAACAGACGGGAGGTATTGTAGAAACTGACATGAGCTTGTGCACACACGTGACTGGGCAGTATATTTCTCGCCTCCTGCGTATCAGCTGCCACCGCAGTGATCTATGAAAATCATCCAGTGGGGAACAGGTAAGAGAAAATCTATGTTTCACATATGCTGACGAAATTACGAGCTCTACATATTTTGTGCTTGTTGTCAGGTATATAAACAGGAACCTCTACAAAACAGGGCTGCCTACGACAGCTACAAAAACACGGATGCATAAGTATCTACGAATGCCAGTGAGTGTGCGTACTGCGCACATGCGCTCGCGCGCGCATATGTGTATATGTGTCTGTCCGTAGTGTACCTGTGTATGTGCAAGCATGTGTGTGTGTGTGTGTGTGTGTGTGTGTGTGTGTGTGTGTGTGCGTGCGCATTTTTATGTAAGTGTGCAAGAGTGCTTACATGCGTCTGTGCGTGCATGTATCCATGTATGTGTGTGTGTGTGTGTGTGTGTGTGTGTGTGTGTGTGTGTGTGTGTGTAAACGCGTGCGCGCGCACATGTGTGTGCGTATGTGTGCGCGCGCGCGCGTGTGTATTCATGTGTGTGTGTGTGTGTGTGTGTGTGTGTGTGTGTATGTGTGTGTGTGTGTGTGTGTGTGTTCATGGTACACGCGGTGTCTAAAACTGACCTGAGACTGAAGAAGGTATCCACAGAAACTGGGCCTCCGAGAATAGCTTGGAAAGTCCAAAGGACCCATCACGTTTGGCACGAATGTCGCATAGTTCTCTGCAGTCAACAGCCATGATTAAAAGTATTCAGCACCGAGGTTAAAACTAGACATCGATGTAAGATTCATGCAGTCTGTATGGTTAACAGTAATAGCCTATATACATATGACGAATGCCTAAGCACGTATTCCCACACAGCGACTTCCACACATCAAGCGTTCATGCATTAGGTCATAAAATTGAGTCCCTATCATTGTAAGTTGGTGGTGCTTCTTTAAGCTTAAAGTTTTAAGGGGTGTAGATGTGCTGGTTAACACCACAGTGGGGATTAATCACATCATAATGTCAAATGCAAAAGCCGTACATATGCGTGAATAAACTTTTTTCGGTCAAGACTTTTTTTAAAACTATACGTTTTTTTGTAACAACAAGATGCATAACCTGTCTTTTAAATGTTTAAAACGGTGTGATCAGTCAATGAGGCTGTGAATGCCATATGCAAACAGCTAATGCATATTCGTAAAAAACGCTTTTCCATTGACATTTTTTAAGCGCAACAACTACGCATATCCAAGAAAATGCTTTTTTTTCCGTCGAGAGTTTTTAAGCGCTCTTTTCTGGGTAAGAATTAAATGCACTTTGTGTATTTTTCATCTCAGAGGTAAAACAGTTTTTTTTTTTTTAATCGGAATGTGGAATACACAGAATACACACAAACATAATATTCGTATAAAGTGTGTAAAACGATGTAGTCCGAAATAATGATTGTTAGTTGCTAAGAGAAAAAAAAAAAAGACTATGAAAGCAGCAAAAAGCCAACCACGGGAGTAAAAAATCCTAACGAAGACAGTTAGGAAGGAAAGGGTCTATCTACCCCATCACTCAGATAAAGGGAACGTGAGACATATGATCATGTCAAACAGAAATTGAACACTTACGCTGACTGCAACCTCAGCCTCTCTCCACAATCATCAACCCCCCTAAGCGAGCCTGGTATAAGCATATATCTTAACAATACTAGTGTCCCACAGGGTGCAATGAAATGTGGTCATTCCAGGGTCAGATTTACGAAGTCCTAGATAGACAACGTAAAAGACTGGACCAGTCAAAGACTGCTGTGCATGACTGAGAAAGGGGAGATGTGTGGAGAACAGCCCGGTTCCGGATTAAAAAAAAGAAAAAAAAAAGACAGGGGAAAACAACGCCTGTGTTTCCAATGCAAATAGAGTTTTTTTTTTGTTTTTTTTTTTCTCAGTCTATGGGTCAAGCAAATTGACTTAGAGAGCAGAAAAGTTGATTTGAAGCGTACGCCAGGATAACGATCGGGGCACAGACTGTTTAATTACAGAGGCATTGTTTCGCATCCATGTTTTGGCATTTTCCTCTCTCTGTTCGAGCTGTGACGCTGACCGAGAGGGCAAAATTGCATTGAGCAGCCAACGAGCGGCATCTGTCTCATAAAAACGGTGGGGTCCTTTTGATTACCTCCCATAGAGATTTCCGGACATCTTGTTGTCCCGAAGATACCAAAGCATATGTAGATCCAACAGTGACTTTGACATCGATGAATGAAGGAACAGAGAATGGCAGCAGAGGACGCAGGGTGTGACAGATTAAAGGCTACTGGTGATGTGACACTGACCAGTGTATATAGAGAGGGAACGGAAGATGTGACTCCGGTGAGTGAATAAAAAAAGGCAATGGAAGCGGGTATTGGGTGACGTGACGCTGACGGGTGTACCATGAGAGAGTGGAAGAAGGGTACAGAGGGATGTGGCCAATGGGTACGTAAAAAGGAAAATGAACGAGCGGTTTACGATGGTGCGACACTGATGAGTGTATAATCAGGGAATAGAAGAGGCGTACAGGGTGAAGGAGCAGTGAGGTGCGCGCACGCGCGCACACACACACACACACACACACGCGCGCACACACACGCACACGCGCGCGGGGCCAGTGCCCACAATCATCTATGCACACACATCTATGCACACATTTTTAAAAAAAAAAAGAAAAAAAGAAAATGACAACCAGTGTAGAGGCTCTTAAGGTCTGACCAATGCATAGGGCTAATGCGTAGGTCAGACATCTGCCAAGTCGTAGCCACGAGACCCTCTTCTTCAATTCTCTCATCTTGGTTGTTAAATTCATTGTCCATCAGCCTAAAAATCATGCGTAGTGTTTAGCGGATGTGGTGTAGCGTATATGGACTAGTCCGCACACAGTGACGCTTCCTTGATGAAACTGAAGCTGAAGTGATGAGTGTATTGTTGTTCGTCCGTCGAGTCGACGAGGACCACTTCAGTCATCTTGGAATCAAGGAATGTGAGACGATTTAAGGGTACGCAGGTGGCTGACTATGCGGATGTGTGCACGAATGTGTGTGGACAGGAAAAGGAAGAGGGGGTACAGGGCGATGTGACACTGATGGGGGTACAAAGGGGGAGATGGAAGAGGAGTACAGGGCGATGTGACACTGATGGGTGTACAAAGGGGGAATGGAAGAGGGGGTACAGGGCGATGTGACACTGGGTGTACAAAGGGGGGAATGGAAGAGGGGTACAGGGCGATGTGACACTGACGGGTGTACAGAGGGGGGAATGGAAGAGGGGTACAGGGCGATGTGACACTGACGGGTGTACAAAGGGGGAATGGAAGAGGGGTACAGGGCGATGTGACACTGACGGGTGTACAAGGGGGAATGGAAGAGGGGTACAGGGCGATGTGACACTGACGGGTGTACACAGAGGGGAATGGAAGAGGGGTACAGGGCGATGTGACACTGACGGGTGTACAGGGGGAAAAGAAGAGGAGTACAGGGCGATGTGACACTGATGGGTGTACAAAGGGAAGAGGGGACAGGGCGACGTGACACTGATGGGTGTACAAAGGGGGAATGGAAGAGGGGGGGTACAGGCGATGTGACACTGATGGGTGTACAAAGGGGGAATGGAAGAGGGGTACAGGGCGATGTGACACTGACGGGGGGTACAGAGGGGGAATGGAAGAGGGGTACAGGGCGATGTGACACTGATGGGTGTACAGTGGGGGAATGGAAGAGGGGTACAGGGCGATGTGACACTGATGGGTGTACAGTGGGGGAATGGAAGAGGGGTACAGGGCGATGTGACACTGACGGGTGTACAAAGGGGGAATGGAAGAGGGGTACAAAGTGATGCGACTGTGATGAGCCGATGAACAGAGAATCGATCAGAGGTACGATGTGATGTCACACTTCAGAGTGTTTAAACAGGGAACAGAAGTGGAGGACATATGACTGGGCCGTGATGAGTGTGTACACAGGGAATCACACGTACACGTTGACTGGGCAATGAAAATGTTGACACAGGAAAAGGAAGAGGGGCACAGGGTAATTGAAGAACGATGAGTGTACACATAGTGAATGGAAGAGTGGTACAGGTTAATGTGACAATGACGAGGTTTAAACAGGGGATGGAAGGGGGGGGGGGGGGGGGGGGGAGCACAGGGTATGACACACATGGCTACCTGCAGCGGTCATGCTGAAAGACGAATGTGTGGCCCAGGATGACCCACGTCATGCTGAGGAAACGGATTCCATGGATGCAGGAGATAGAGCCAGGGGTGTGGGAAGCGTTCAGAATCTTCTTGCCGTCGTGTACACTGAGAAGGCGAGCAGAGTCCTCCCCATCGTCCCTTGAACATGTAACATAACACGGTCACCTGAGACAGCAAGTCTGATCGTAACATGGGAACAGACTGGGACAGAACCTGCTTGACATCCTACCCTGCAAAATCTGAAGTGCTACAGACTGTAGGTTATTTTTCAAATCACTTTATTGAGCTGTATATCTCCCTTGTGTTCTGTAAATGATAGACAAGATTAAATGCATAGAAACAATGTGTACAAGTGGTATTTTATTTTTTGGCAAGCATGTATGGTTAAGCTGAATATAGTGATCTTATAGTTGTTGGAAAACTGTCGACACCTACACTTATGCCACTTACGTAAAGATATGGAATGACTCTCACTTGCATTATATCCGATGTCCTAATCTTATGTAACATCTCAAAAGATGCGAAAGGACACACTCAGCATTTTATCCAATGTCCTACATTTATGCAAAATATCAAAAGATACGGTATGGCACACTTTGCATAGTATCCAATATCGGACACTTACATAACACCTAAGAATATATTCAGTGGCACATTTTGCGTTGTATTAAATGTCATACCTTTCTGTAATATCCTCACAAAATGTGAAATGACATATTTTGCATTAGATTTAGTGTGCTACACTTATGTAAATATCAGAAGATTGGGATCGAACGACATGCTTTCTGTAATATCCAATGTCCTACCCTCATATAACATCTCAGAAGATATGAAAAGACACCTTTTGCATCATATACAATATCCTACATTTACATATCGCCTCACAAGATACGGAATAACACACTTTGCATTATTTCTAATGTCCTGTCGAACAAAAAAAAGCCACTCCTACTCTTTTTTTTCTTTAGCGAGTGTGAAAACATATGTTGGAACGATATCGTGCATGAATGGCAAACCCTGGGCACCAACTGTCTCTTCACAATAGCGACACTTTAAACTGCATTCCATAAAATTCACACACACACCATTCAAGAGTCAGTCTTTCTTTCTTTCTTTCTTTCTTTTTTTTTTTTTTTTTTTTTTTACCAATAGTCGGTCCCTCCGGAGGAAACGGTTTCTTTTTGCCAAGCAGCAGCGGCTCATTCTCGCCCTCCCTGGTTATATCAACATGGGTGGTATGTCCTGCCGGGGGGAGAGCTGTCCAGACTGTAGTCACTGCCAGAGGCAGCTGAGGGTTCCATGTCCGGCTTTGTTGGCCGCTGCCATCCATGCCGGCCACTGCACGGCCAGCAAGTCGTACACTGTGCCCAGGAGCATCAGCAGAAGGAACACGCTGCAGATCAACCTGGAGAAATGGAAGAGTGATGGATGGTCGATGGTGCTGCGAGATGTTACTGCTGACGGAAAGTTTTGGGGGAAGAGAGAGAGCGCGCGCACACACACACACACACACACACACACACACACACACACACACACACACACATACACACACACACTCAAGCGCGTGCGCGCGCACACACACACACACACACACACACATACACACACACACACACACATGCGCACGCACGCACGCACACACGCATATACACACACCACACCACGTCATACCATGCCATACCATATAGACCACATCACACTTCACCACACACACCACATCACACCACACCACAATATACTAATAAAACGAATTATGGACAGAAAAAAAAACATATAATGTGAGCCTAAGAAGCAAGCGACATCTTTCAACATAAAAAAAACACCCATGTTGTATTGTAGCCAACACGGAAAGCTGGAGATGTTGTTATTCCTCATGGTTTATTTCTATCTACAACGCTGATAAATGAATGGGCTCGTCCTCTCCTCAGACACAGTGGCCATTGTCAGCAATCAAATCCCACAGGCAAACAGCCACCGGATCACATATTGTGCCCACCACAAACCAAAGGTACCAGTGTAAAAGTTTATGTCAGAGAATCAAATTATGTTCTCTCTTTTTTCTCTTCCTTTCCACTAAACTTGGCATGGCAAGCTGATGGTCAGTAATCTGGGTGAGAATGCTGACTAATTACATCACTTCTCTCTTTCGGTGTGCACGTCTATATGCTGCTGTAGGAGTTCTCCAAATTCTCCAAATCCCATTTACCCTCCCAAGTCTTTTCCTGGCCATTTGTCTTCTTTTCTTTTCTTACTTTCTTTTTTCCCCCTTTTCTTTTCTTTTCTTTTTCATTTGTAATTTATATCTTTTTGTGCCACATCAGTGGCACTACAACCACGCCGCTAATTCCGGCTCCCCTTCCACAGTCACACCATGGGCTGTCCTGCTACATCCTTGGCACTGGCCATCACAGGGAACAGTCAATATCAAGTCGTCTCAAGGCAACCCATCAGAGGAGACACCGCATTGCTGTCCAGTAATTTTGAGTGGTGTTCAGTGATGCCTGTCCTGATCCGACATCTGCCGGACACCGCCTGATAAGCCCTGGACACAGCGTGGGTGAGACCCCCCTCTGGATGGCGCCATGGCGCCTCTCAAACAACAGTTCCCATAACTCAAAACTTGTCAGAGAACAGGGCATGAAGGGCCACCGAGTTTGACTCCCCTTTTTTTCAGCCGAACAGTGAGGACAAGTATGCTGGAGATGTTGCGGAGTTCTGTTCCAGTCAAAGTCTGCATGAGAGGGCGGTGTTCTAAGCTTATTTTTATAATACATCCCGGCGTCAACCGGGACAAAGAGATACAGACACTTGTGGTGTTGTTCAGGCAAACTGGGCAACACTCTCGAGACATCCATTACGCAGCCGAAACTCAAATGTGTGCTTCCAGTCATTCCAGTTAAGCCCATAGAAAACGCAGCTCTGAGTTGGAGCCGGTCAGGGCCGAAAAATACTACAAATAATCGGCTTTGATGGGAATCAAACCCTACGACCTCCCAGCCAGAAATCCGCGAATGCTGACACACACACACACACACACGCAAACCCATCCACACACATACACACACACATACACACACACACGCGTGCGCGCGCAAACACGCACATGCAACAATAGTAGTCACGCAAACAATGTTAGGTACCCAAGGTTTGACCGGTACGATGGGCTGATGCGCGGGTCAGACATCTCCAAAATCGTGTCTACGAGACCCTAATCTCAAATCCGTTCACGTTAGATATTAATTCACTCATTCTTCAGCGGTAAGTCTCGCGTACTGTTGTCTCGTAGCTTAGCAAATAAGATGTGTAGCGTATATGGACTTGTCCACATTTAGTGACACCTCCGCAATGAAACTAAACCTTCCCACTGTCGCGACACTTCCTTCAGTGAGACTGCAAAATAACCTTGATGTTTTGATGAAATACACTAAAACAAGACAAAGAAAAAACCAGTACACGGCACAGCTTTGTTCTTCAAACAGCTGACATTCAGCTGTTCGGAAAATTGCTTTTAGTTGCACACAAAAACGACTACTCACAGGACCACTACAGCCTTAGCGTCATAATCCACTTCTTCCTGGCAGGTGGTCAGCCCCGCTCGTAGACTGATGTTACGGGTTTCCAGAACTGCAACACAACAAATCAGTGATTAGAGCATTTATCTAGTGGGCATAAAGAGGGAGTGCGTTTGTCTGTGATTACCGCCCTTTGATGGAGTACTCTTGCCTATGATTACTGCCCATTATCCCATTCAAAACGATCTCCAAATTGCCCACCTTTTTTTTCTTTTTTTCTTTTTTTCTTTTTTCTTTTTTTTAAACAACGTATTTCCGGGGCATAAGAATACTCGTGTTCATCTTCTGAACATTGTTTAATCTTCTGAACATTATTTCATCTTTTGCTTACACTGTTGTGCTCTCTCTCTCTCTCTCTCTCTCTCTCTCTCTCTCTCTCTCTCTCTCTCTCTCTCTTGGTGACTGAAAATCAAATAGTCTGATCTAAAATGAATGTACATTCTTTTACACTTTCATGTATATTTTCATGTAGTTATTTGTTGTAATCTGTCATTTCATTCTTGGGCTGGCTAAATGAAAGTGAATAACGATTTACTACTCTGTCGAGTCTCCCTCTCAAGGTCAAAGTTTCTTTCGTTCAGTAGTTTTTGTATCATTTTCCGTGCATAAGAAAATATGCAATATGGATCTTGACCATCGTTGACAAGATAGGTGATGTCCTGACCGCTGCAGGAGTCTGGTACACACAGACCGATACGAAAACCCATTGGGGGGACAGCAGGCATTAAAGGCTGAAAACACACACACACACACACACACACACACACACACACACACACACATATATATATATATATATATATATATATTCATATGTACATATACATATATAAGTATGTATTATAAGCACTGCAATAAACATTTATGCATTTTTTTTTATTTCTGTTTGTTGGTTTCTATTGTTTCTAAATTTTCGAAATCAGGTGGTCAATTACGATCAGATTTCATTCTTCGTAGAATGGTCTTAGACTTGTTATCTCTACCAGGAAAAGCAAAACTTAGCAAAACAAAACAACTAACAAAAAGCGTACATGCTTATCAAACAAAACGTTTTTCCCCTTTGCTGTGAAGGGTTCTTTTCTCCATGTCTAGATAACAATTCATGTGTTCAAGTATGACAAAATGGCGCACTCTCACACCACTTTCTTGTCACTGAATAAAGTAACTGTAGTCTGGTATCATAATGGTGGTATGTGCTGCAAGGGTTTCTTGCAGTATAGCTTGTCAAAGATATGTGATCAAGAAAAAGAACAAACCTTGCAGTAGGAAAAAGGTGAAAATAGATGTAATGTAAACATTAAACAGGCTAGAAAATGTAATAAATAAATCAAATGGAAAAAAATGATAATGATAAGAAGAAAATAAAAGAAAAGGAAAGTTCAGTATAATTTCATTGGATAACATAAGTAGATAAATAAGGACAAAAATAGGAAATGTCTTCATAAAATCAACCAGGTGGCAACAAACAGTAAAAATGATAGCCTAATAGTAACAACACAATCAAATTAACAATAAATGAAAATAGATATCATGTTACAGTTAATAGATCAGACTGTAATACACATTGCCAAGGTCACCTTGTGTCCTTACAGATTCATTTTGATTTTCCATAATCCAGATTTCTAGATCTTGACTTTAGGGTCAGTTTAACACGAAAAAAAAATCCTACATTCTCAATTCCAGTCTTCTATATGGGCTGACATGTAACAATTCTATTCTGTAAAAAAAAAAAAAAAAAAAAAAAAAAAAACAACTAATAAAATAACGAAATAAAATTTAAAAAAGGAAAAACACAAATGAGTTGATCTGAATATTTTCAATGGCAAAGAATCAAAATTCAACACAACACTTAAAGTTGTTTTTTTCTCTTCTTGTCGTTGGTCTTCTTAATGACAGTTCTGTTAAATCAAGGGCTTTTTGTTCTGTTCATAATAAAACTGAATTGTTTGTAAAAGCAAAGCCAAACCAAAGCAAATAAAAAAATGAACAACAGACGTTACAAGCAGCCCAGTAATGTGAAATATGATCCATGTGTGTTTGGTGGCGCAGCCTCGACACGTTCTTCGCTGCCCATGCAGTGGACCACACAGGCCGTATCAGAATATATATTTACATGACGAGAAGCAGAGGGAAGAGGACAGAAAACAGAACAGTAAGACAGTAACAAGAAAAAAATAGTAAAATAAGAATTGAAATAAGATTTTAACATCAGCACGGGTTGACAATCACAGAACGTACGTCATCTAATATCATAGA
>JADBJO010002167.1:335000-337000 GCA_016801955.1 Conus betulinus
TCTCCCGGATCCGTGCGCCATGTCGCTCGGGCCCTAGGTTTATCAGTGTAGACGTTAAACTTATATGTTACTTACCACAGGAGGGAGCGGTTAATCAACGGATCTTCAATTGTCACAGCGTCTCTGTCAAAATGCCAAAGGCCAAAGTAAAACAAAAACAGCCTTTAACATTTTACAGTGTCACAGTGTATTGTAGTGTGTTTGTGTAAAGCTATGTTTACTGCATTGTGTGACTTCACCGTCACATATTTTGTTTAAAAATCCTGCATTCATTT
This sequence comes from Conus betulinus, assembly GCA_016801955.1. Classification (NCBI taxonomy): domain Eukaryota; kingdom Metazoa; phylum Mollusca; class Gastropoda; order Neogastropoda; family Conidae; genus Conus; species Conus betulinus. The sequence goes on from JADBJO010002167.1 coordinate 335,276, forward strand.
TTGTTCACTGTCACAGTGAATTTTGCTTAGTCGCCCTCGATTCTTTTACATGCGTTCAACAGACGCTGCACACGAAAGGCTAGTAACGCTCAGAGAGCACCACTCACGGTCTAGGGGAATGGGAGAGTAGAATTAAACCAGCCTCGACTGACAGTCGAACTACTACTGTATGGACTCAAATATTCCATCGCTTGATAGGTGGTGAATGTGTTATTCGTCAGGCCACCCTTTCGCCATGTCTTAGTACCAGTCTGTTAATCGCTGGCATAGGGATTTGACGAGCTTCGTCTTCTATATATAGATTCATACACTCTCGGAGGGGTATGTGGCCCATGCCGCGTGTTTGTAAGTTTAAATGGGATGCTGGTAAACTTTGCAGATGCCTTTAAAGCATCGGGCACTGTCAAGATTTGAACCATGGACCTCGCTGACCTTCGGAAAGCCTGTCTTGATCATTAGCCATTGAACATTGTGCGTGTGAGGGTATCCAAATGCATGCGCGCAGGCGCGCGCGCGCGCGCGCAAACACACACACACACACACACACACACACAACACACACACGCACCACGCACACATATATGCGCTCCGACTTGCACAAACTGAACAAGCGAATTCGCGCGAGCTTATACATAACACAAAATGGCTTCTCTTGGCCTTGGCCAGCAAAATCATTAGCGACTATTTTGGTGTGTTGAGCTTTCGCCAACATTGCCCAGCAGCAGAATTCTCATATTTCTTTCGACGATAAACTCTCTCTCTCTCTCGTCCCTCTCTCTCTCTCTCTCTCTCTCTCTCTCTCTCTCTCTCTCTCTCTCTCTCACACACACACACACACACACACACACACACACAGAGCAGGACCCCTTTTGACGGGCATGTTTTCATAACACACAAACTGAAATTTTCAAAAAGATGCTTCACGCATTAACCGATCCTTTATAATAGGAAAAAAAAATGATCTTTTGAGTCTACCCATTACAATTCGGATTCCTCTGCACCCGTAACCACAGCACATCAGAGTTTGCTGCATAAGCTCGCGTATCATTAGCGTGAGTTTCTCATTTTACGCTTGTTTCTTGACACAGCCATTTTTTTGACATAACCGAACAGCCAACTTCACGCGGCACGAAAGTTATGAAGAAAAAGCGCGAACTGAGCTATGCGCCTGATATTTTTACATGGGTAGAATGGCGACGTTGATTATATGGGTTTATTAACATAAATGATACGATTGAGATGCTCTCTATATGACGTTTAGAATTCGATTCTGGAGGTCAAGTGCATGTTTCTGCTCCTTTGTGTGTGTGTGTGTGTGTGTGATTCAGGTTTTAAACTGTGGGAGAAAAAAAAAAGAGGAAAGGGACAAATCGAGAGGAGGGTGGGGGGGGGGGGGGGGAGCGGGCCGAGCGGTTGAGGGAGGAAGGATAAGGGATGGTAGCCTTGTAGTGAAAAGGCTGAGCAGATCCCGCTGTGAGGTAGGTTTTTGGAACAGGGAGACTACACTCAGGATTATGAAGAGCAAAATTTTACTCTTGTAATTCAATAGCCTTCGTCATATAATACTGCCAGAGCAAACTGTGATGAGAATGAAAGGAATGGAAAAAAAAAAAGACCAGAAAGAGAGACACAGAGAGAGATAAGGTCGGTAATGTTTGTTTTTAGAGTCCCAGCGACCGCAAGTGTGATATCAGGGCTATCACCTGCGTGCCAGTTCAACTCTGA
>JADBJO010002168.1:0-40000 GCA_016801955.1 Conus betulinus
TCTCTCTCTGTCTCTCTCTCGTCTGTCTCTGTCCCTCTCGTCCTCGTCTGTCTGTCTCGCGCTGGTCCGTCTGCCTGTCCTCTCTCCCGCTCACTCCTCTCCTCCTCGGTCCTCTCTCTCTCTCTCTCTGTCTCTGTCGTACTCCACTCTCTGTCCGTCATGTCTCTCCTCATCCTCTCTCACTCTCCTCTCCTCTCTACTCTCCCTCTCTCTCGTACGTCTCTCTGTCTCTGGTCATCCGTCCTCTCTAACGTCTCCTCTCTCTCCTCTCACTCTCTCTCTCTCTTTCCTTCCTGTTGTGTGTGTGTGTTGTGTCTTTGTGTCCGTCCGTGCACTATCTCTCTGTCCGTCTGTGCACCTCTCTCTCTCTCTCTCTCTTTCTCTCTCTTCTCTCTCTCTGCTCTCTCATCTCTCTGTCCGAAAAAAAAAAAATTTCCGAGATCGTATACTTGTTAAGACCAGAGCATTGTTCAGGAAAATGTTGTTGTCCTTTTGAAATTAAAAGTTAAGCCTGCATAGAAAATGTGGCTGTGTGGTTGTATACACAATAAGTCTGTAGCAGAATAATCCTTCTTTAATTAATTATTATCTTCCCCCTCAAATACAGCCTAATCCTCCCACCCCCCCTCCCCCCCCCCCCCCCCCCCCCCACCACGTGGTCTCATCACACACACACACACACACACACACACACACACAAACACCCACACACACACACACACACACACAACACCGCTGTTATGAAGCTCATTTCTTATCATTCTGGTAGACAGTGATATGCCTTTTCTAAACAGTATATATAAAGGGGCTGTTCGATTTGTTTTGATTTATTTCTGTTTTTTTACTATACAAGTTTTTTTTTTTTTGTTTGGTTTTACTTTTTTTTTTTGAAAAAGGGGGGGGGGGGGTAGTAGTGGGATTGTTTTGTGTTTTGTTTGATTTTCGCATGTGGTAACATAATTTGTCTCTGTGTTCATCCTTTATCAGGTGTCCGTGTGTGTATATGTGCCCCATGGGTCAAGTTTAGATGGTTTAGCTTTGTGTTCATCCTTTTTCAGGTGTCTATCTGTGTTTCTGTGTTCGTGTGTCCGTAGTCTGGTTAGATCGTCTCGATATTACCTGGTACCAGCAAAACCAAATTTGGCAGAACAATGAATAGTAGTAAGAGCATTCCAGCCTTCCCATGCAAGGAGATGTCGCCTAATGGTGAAAGACGTGCCCCTGTTATTGACTTCTTCACCTATGGTTTTAAGATAACAAAAGTGACATTCTGTTGAATTATGTGATCAGTGTTTTGTGCTGTGATAAAAGGTATGGTCAAATGATGTTGTAGGCAAACATTGCTGCAAATGTTAATTCACATGTTATAATAAAAAAAAGGGGGGGGGGGGGGCTATGGTTGGATGGCAGTGTCTGGCACCAGATATGCAGACATTTTTGGAGGGGGAAAAAAAGTCATAAAGAAGATGAAACAAAGATTGGCGACAGGTCATTCTATCTTGGCAGGTATAGCAAAGCAATGATTCATCAGTGATGGAGAATCTGGCCAAAGGAGACACATCATGCCAACAAATTATGCTGCCTTACTTGTTTCCCTGTGAACAGCTTGCCAAAGAATCCTAATATTGTGTTAAATTTGCCCTTCGTGAGTGGGATCGAACAAAATGTATGGGTGGCGATATGAAAGGTAGGTAAGTCCGAAATGGATGGGTCAAAGAGGTTTTAAACGTCAGGCGTATCGTAACAGCGAGATAATGACAAACATTGGGGAACTTGCATAGGCAAGGGAAGGTAAGGTAGTGTTGTTTATAGCCCAGCCGACCGCAGAAGGGCCATATCAGGGCTGTCACCACGTTGAAGTCAACTCACAAGTCGCAAAAAAAAAAACACTCGCACATCTCTTTAAAAGAGACACTGTGTAAGCGCAATACGTACACGATGACGAAAGACGGAACTGTGCGGGAACGATGTCCACCAAGCTAAGGAGCAGACGTAGAAAAAAAAAAGAATCTTCCTTGGAATCAGGTCGTCGCATTGACTCGTAGGAAAACTGAAAGCCATCTGTAGACAACCCTGCCCTCCAGGTCTCCATTCCCCCCCCCCCCCCCCCCCCCCCCCCCCCCCCACCAGCTCAGAACGCGTTCTTCTTTGTTTCAAGTAGAGGACTAACACACGTGAGTGGAAACAGGCAAACAGCCCCCCCCCCCCCCCCCCCCCCCCCCCCCCCCCACCTGAGCGGTTCCTCAGGATGATGAGGCCACAGAACATTTTGTTTGTTCATCAGTCTTGATCTTTCGACCCAGTCCGACCTCTTCGGGGAAAGGAAGGGCGGTGGGAAGGGAGAGGAAAAGGGAGAGGGGAGGGGAGGGGAGGGGGAGGGGAGAAGAGCTGAGACCGGAGATGTTTGATGACATTGTTTCTTCCATCTTGATAGTTCGTGATTCTTCAAGGCAGGGCAGGGGAGAGGGGGGAAGGGGTGGGGGATGATGGTGTGAGGGGTGTAGGGAGGAGTAGGGAATGGGGTGGGTGAGATGGAGGAGGAGGCAGGGAGGGGAAGGGGGAGGGGGGGGGGGGGGCGGGCAGTCTACAGGGGGAAAAAAGCGGAGTTGAGGTGGAAATGCTTGATGACGTTTCGTCTCTGTCATGATAGTTCGCGCTTCTGAAGGAGCCAGGAAACCAGAGGATCGGGGTTAAAAAGGGATTGGGGGGGGGGGGGGGGGGGGGCGCAGGGAAGGGGATGATGTTGATGGGCTGGGGGGGGGGGGGGGGGGGGGGGGGGGGGGGGCGTGTGGCGAGGGTACGAAGAATGCAGGCGGTTGATTCGCGTGAGGACACGCAAGGCAGGAGAGGTCGGGACAGAAGACTGGGGAGAAAGAGTGTGTAAACCGATTAACCGAGGTAAATCAGCATGAATAATAAAAAGCAAAACAAAAACTAAACTAAAAATAAACAAAAAAAAAAGCAAACGTTGAAAACACATACACATGCGCGGGCGCGCGCGCGCAATCTCTCTCTCTCTCTCTCTCTCTCTCTCTCTCTCCTCTCTCTCTCTCTCTCTCTCTCTCTCTCTCTCACACACACACACACACACACACACACACACACACACACACACACACGCACACACACACTCACACACTCAAACGCACGCACACACGTTCATTTCACCATCTAAACATTGATAATGTTGAGAAGGATGTAGCATGCTGTAAGCTTGGATTCCAGTTGTCATGTGCACCTTGCCGTTCATTTATCGATGGACTTTTATTTTTAATGACAGTGAACTGTTTTTCTTCTTCCTCGCCATCTCTGTCTCTCTCTGTCTCTGTCTGTCTGTCTGTCTGCCTGTCTGTCTGTCTGCCTGCCTGTCTCTCTCTCTCTCTCTCTCTCTCTCTCTCTCTCTCTCTCTCTCTCTACTCTCTCTCTCTCTCTCTCTCTCTCTCATACTCTCTCTCTCTCTCTCTCTCTCTCTCCTCTCTCTCTCTCTCTCACTCACTCACGCACGCACACACACAAGCATGCAAGCAAGCAAGCAAAACAAGCGCACATCACGATTGTCATCGGTCGATTCAGATTTTCGTATATGGGGTTTCGCCTTGTATGCATACGTGTTAAGGTAATATGATTGTTTAAAGATAACACACACCCACACACACACACACACACACACACACACACACACACACACACACACACACACACACACACACACACACACACACACACACACAGAGAGATTTGCTTGGATTCTAGTTGCCATGTGCACCTTGCCATTTATTTAATGATGAACTTTTATCTGTAATGAAAGTGAACTGTTTTTCTTTTTTCTTCAACCCCCCCCCCCCCCCCCCCCCCCCCTCTCTCTCTCTCTCTCTCTTTCTCTCTCTCTCTCTCTCTTCTCTCTCTCTCTCACACGCACGCACGTACGCACACACACACATACACACACGCGCGCGCGTTCGCGCGCACGCTTGCAATGAAAATTCATTTCCTTCCACGGCAACCAGCACAGCGCTGGTGCTTTCGCGCGAGCACAAGAAACCATAGAACTTGACGGAATAAAAGATGTCGGGTAAAATCACGATCTCGTCCATCATGGCGCCGGGTCCCGGCCATGTGCAGTCACGTGTGACAGTCACGTGACACCTGGCGCCGAAAAGCTGCAATTAGTGACGACATGTGTGGAAAGGGCCGTAATTACCGTAATGACACGCCGGGCTGTCGGTGGACGAGCAGGCCGTGGAGTGAGGCCCAGCAGTAGGCAGTAGTAGGTCGGTGAAGTAAACAACTTCCAGTGGATGGCAGGGAAGAATATTCCACCAGCCTCGCTGGCAAGACTGGTCCACACAGCAATTACAGCTGTCAGCACCGTGCTACTGAGGAAATCCCTTCGGTCACCCCCAACACGGAAACCAAGCTTTTGCTGGGTTCTGGGAGATGATTATGATGGTGATGAGTTATATTTACTCGGGGCCTGTTCCACGCGCAAACTGCAAAGCGCATATGATGGCAGTAATGATGGTGATGACAAGTTGCTTTATTCAGGGCATATTTTGTACGTTATCCGCAAAGTGCTCTGCATGGCATTGAAAAAACATGGACAAACTTTAGCGTTTAGCTTCGCCCGCACGATCACTCACGCGAGTACGTTTGACGTGGGTACATGCACACTCGCAGACGCACTTGCGGACGCCGGCCAGTAAACCTTTCTCTTGCAGGCATGAATTTGATCTCCCATGGAATCCGTTGGTGTGCCAGTCAGAAAGGAGACTCTGAAACGGGAGTCGCTTGAGGAGATTTTAAGGTCGGAAGAAAGGGTGGAAAGACAAATGAGTTGGTTCAGAGAAGGTTTTAAAAGTTAGACGGAAGATGAAGACAAAGAAGTGGGTTTGGTGGAGGGGGGGAAAAAGTTAGCCGGATCAGTGAAAGACACGAGAGACAGTATGATCAGTTTGCTGGGAAAGGAAGATTTTGATGTCAGAAGAACTTAGAAAGATCTGGAGGGGGGGAGGGGGGGGGGGGGATGCGAGAGGTTTGTTGGAAAGGAACGTTCTGAGGTTTGAAGGAAGAGAGGGACAGCAAATAGGTTGAAAAAAGGAAGGGGTTGGGGTTGGAAGAAAGATGTAAGCGACAGTTAAACACGTTTGTTGGATAAGGAAGGGGTTGGGGTTGGAAGAAGAAAGATGTAAGCGACAGTTTAACACGTGTGTTGGCTAAGAAAGAGGTTGAGGTTGGAAGAAAGACGTAAGCGGCAGTTTAAGACGTTTGTTGGGTAAGGAAAGGGGTTGGGGTTGGAAAGAAAGACGTAAGCGACAGTTTAACACGTGTGTTGGCTAAGGAAGAGGTTGAGGTTGGAAGAAAGACGTAAGCGGCAGTTTAAGACGTTTTGTTGGGTAAGGAAGGGGTTGGGGTTGGAAGAAAGATGTAAGCGACAGTTAAACACGTTTGTTGGCTAAGGAAGGGGCTGAGGTTGGAAGAAAGACGTAAGCGGCAGTTTAAGACGTTTGTTGGGTAAGGAAGAGGTTGAGGTTGGAATTAAGTCGGTGAGTGGAAGGCAGTTCCAGTAGTTAAGCACAAGAGAAGGATTTCTGTGGCCATGATGTCTGTGGTTAAGGAGATTAAAAAAAAAAAAAATTAAGCTGTTTTCTCTTTGCTCCATCCGTGCCTTGACTCCCCCGCTCAATTCCGCCCCACCACACACCCAGATCCAACACACGCCACACAACACCTACCGACCGCCTGAGGACAGTATCTGCCTATAGTCTCGGATTAATTGTCGATGAACGTCCCCATCCAGAGAGCGCTTGGTTGAAGACATATGCGGCGATTCCATCAGTAGATTAGCTACGCCTGGCAGCCGATTCATGGTGTTAAGTTAATCAAGCAGTTCACAGGGTTTGCGGTGCTGTAGTAGTAGTAGTAGTTGTTGTCGTCGTACCCTGGCTAGGCTAAAAGACTCCAGGGATCATCCGAACAGCCGAAGCACTTGAACGCTATGGTACAAATGCATCAGCTGGGGCTGAGAAACATTACGTGTGTGACCGTTTTTTGATTACCCCGCCACCTGGACAGCCACACTCCGACTTCGAGGGATTTTGAAGACTGATGGTGTTATGCTAGGAGCTTGTCATGACTGAAGACAATCTCCGCATAACTGTGCTGAGCATAACAACATTTTGATGTAGTCTTGGTGTGCTAGCCTATGTCAATTGGTTCTGACACAGCCTTAAGCCAAGGTTTGCGGTGCTGTAGTGACTTTGTCAGTAGTTTGTCGCGGATACAGTTATATTTATACGGAATTGTGCATTTCATAGGGGAGCCGGTGTAGTTGTTGGAGCGGAGGCTGCGTGTGTGCAGTTTCTACTTCTTAGTTCCCCTCTGAGGATAAGCGCGGGCGGCAGGCAGAATTCTAGATGCCGTTGCGATAGTCAGGTTAGACAATACCACAAGAAGTAAGAAAAATCTGGCCTGGGGGTTTCGTAGCAGTGTGTCAAGAATGTGATAGACCCTTGGCGTCATCCAGTTGCTGTCTGATACCAGGTATATCAGTACACACACACACACACACACACACACACACACACACACACACACACATATATATATAATATATATAATATATATATATATATATATATATATATATGTATTGCAAGATCGTTAACTAACGTACACTTTGCCTGCTGCTTTGATCAGCGTATGACGAATCCGAAACGCTGATTCCAGCGGTATTTGCCTTCACGTTAGACAGGGAGCACTTCAGTGGAGGACGTGCAGCTCTTCAGTCTGTAGAGCAGCAGCTTCATCTTTCGGTGATGGCAGGTACTCCCGTCCAAGGCGTGAGCCACCTGATGTAAGACGAGAAGGGTGAAATGACTTTCCTCCTGCGGTCAGCCCAGTCCTACCATCAGGTTATTATTCAAATCTCAGTCCTGCCATGAGTTGATTGTTCACAGGTTACCGTGGCGTATTTTTTCCAGTATTGTATGCTTGGAGCGTGCCTTGCCCCGAGCACGAACTGTATTAGCTGAAGATCATCAACGCGAACTGACTTGTCTGATAACACCCGAAGGCTTTGTTCCCGTTTCCTGTCTCATCCTCCGTCCCCCGTTAGTGTCGTTCCTTCTTCCACGCCGACCTTGCTTTCCCTTACACAACTACTACACTGGAGTTGGCACTATCAGACCACCTCGCTCTCCCTCAACACAACTACACTGGAGTTGGCACTATCAGACCACCTCGCTCTCCCTCAACACAACTACACTGGAGTGGCACTATCAGACCACCTCGCTCTCCCTCAACACAACTACACTGGAGTTGGCACTATCAGACCACCTCGCTCTCCCACAACACAAATACACTGGAGTTGGCACTATCAGACCACCTCGCTCCCCACAACACAAATACACTGGAGTTGGCACTATCAGACCACCTCGCTCTCCCTCAACAAACAACTGCACTGGAGTTGGCACTATCAGACCACCTCGCTCTCCCTCAACACAACTACACTGGAGTTGGCACTATCAGACCACCTCGCTCTCCCTCAACACAACTACACTGGAGTTGGCACTATCAGACCACCTCGCTCTCCCTCAACACAACTACACTGGAGTGGCACTATCAGACCACCTCGCTCTCCCTCAACACAACTGCATTGGAGTTGGCACTATCATACCATCTTGCTCTCCTGTACACAACTACACCCAAGTTAGCACTATCCCAGACCCTTCCCCCCCAGCACTGACAGACCCCAGGCAGCAGATCAATCTGTGGTGGTCAAAAGGCAGCCCACATCGACTTAGCCCGCTCCCGTTATCATCAACAATAAAAGCTGGGACGCTTTCAAGAACTGCAGACTGATTTCCGTTCCTTTATATCCCCCCTCCGTTTCCCCCTTCAATTTAGCTGGCTGTGTACATGAGAGCAGATTCCGTACCAGCCAATCAAACGATTTTTTTGTTGTTTTGTTTTTTTACTCTGTCGGTCCTCGTTAACCCAAATTAGGCCATAGAGACGATTGGATGAGGCTGTCTCTCACTTTATGTAATCATGAGGAAAGGGAGAGGAGCAGTGAGGGGAATGTGTATGTGGGGGTGGGGGAGGGGAGCGAGCCGAAAAGGAAAACAAAATCGACGTCCACTTTTCCAGATGAAGACTAAGTGATGATGAATTTGTCAAAAACATGACCTTTCTCATCTCCATTTTTTTTTTTAATATCTTTTGTATTTTTTTTTTAATAGAGTCGCAAAATGTTTGCCCACTGGCCCGCCCAAGCAATGCTGCGGAAGTGGAGGATGGGTTGTAAGGAGAACATCCATTAGCTGTGTCCATCAGGGCAGGTCGTGTGACTGTGGGAAACACCTGAAGGGGTGCGGGGCGAAAGACGGTAATATGGCCCTGTTGCCTTTTTGCCGCACTTTCTTTCCTCTTACTGGCGGAGCATCCGAACCACGCCATCACAGGATGGCGGTGGAGACGAAATTGAGGGGGAGAAAATTCAAAATGTGTTTTCACTTTGTCAGACAGTGGTCAGATTGGCATTCCCGCCCCTCTCAAGGCTCGCTCTGTCTGTCTGCCTGTCTGCCTGTCTGTCTGTCTGTCTCTCTCTCTCTCTCTCTCTCTCTCTCTCCTCTCTCTCTCTCTCTCTCTCTCTCAGCCAGTCTGTCTCGTCTCTCTTTGCCGCTGGCATATACTTCTTTGTGGATTGCTACCTTCTCTGAGAAGCCTCTAAAGTACAATATTCAGTATTATAGATAGAATACCTGGAAACAAGAACAGAAGAAAGCGGGTTCTGTTTCTCAAAGTCTGAAAATCTGTGATGCTCTGCATGGGGTTGCCGACCTTTGCCGGCCTGTTACATCTTTATGTTTTGCATGGAACGGTAATCCTTAATTACGTCTCGGTCTGCACGTGAACTTGCTGAAATCACCTTCTCACCTTCTCCACAAAATCCCTCTCAGTCAGAGGACGTTATTGTTCATACTGCACGGGAGGGGGGGGTGGGGGGTGGAGGTAGAAACGAAGGAACAGGGATGGTGGGGTGGTAAGAAGACGAAACCTGTGGAGCAATGAATAATAAAGTTGAGATTTCCATCCCGGCTCCTAGGCTAAATCTTTAGAGACAGCAGCTATCGTGCTTGTGTTGAATATGGAGCGGGTTAGGAACGGAATTGGAGACTTATGTTTTGAACTTGCCCTTTGTAAAAATTGATTTTTTGTCTTTCATTTCTGTCGTCTTCTGTTTTACTCCCTTGGTAGGCCTTTTGGTTCTTTTGTGTGTGTGTGTGTGTGTGTGTGTGTGTTGTGTGTGTGTGTGTGTGTGTGTGTGTGTTGATTTGAAACTCTTCTACACTTTTTTTTTTTTTTTTTTTTTGGGGGGGGGGGGGGAGGGGGGGGGGGGGGGGGGGGGGGGGCACTAATATAGCAGTTTTATGACATGCCATTTTTTTTTTTTTTTTTTTTTTTTGCAATTACGTAGTGAACAATGTATACACGGTCGAGAGTGGACACTAGCTATCTATTCTACTGTGTCTATTATTGCCCATATGACTTTTTGTGTTTTGGCGCTATAATATTAATATTTTTTTAACCTATTTTAAGGTCTGGGAGTGTAATAGGAGGGGGGACGCCTGTCGCTGTTAGCCCGGCCTGATGTTGAAGCCTTAAATGTCAAACAGTTCAGCTGCCATATAAAACCATTGTGGTGTTTGTTTCCTTTTCAGGATCTGGTGGGGTTTTTTTTTTTTTCGATAGTCTGACGTATCATGTGGTGTGACCCTTTTTTCCTCTCTCTCTCTCTCTCTCTCTCTCTCTCTCCTCTCCTCTCTCTCTCTCCCCTCTCTCTCTCTCTCTCTCTCCTCTCTCTCTCTCTCCTCTCTCTCTCTCTCTCTCTCTCTCTCTCTCCTGTCGTCGGTTGGACAGCCCTAAAAGGCTATGACTGTGTGGTCGGTCGATAGGGCTGTAAGTGACTGAAACTGCAAACTGTTTTCCTACGTATCATTGAAAAGAAGCTGGAGTGGACACTGGGGTTTAAACTTTATAAAAAAAAAAAAAAGAAAAAAAAAAGCATAAAACAATACCCCCCACATGACTGTCGATAGGTGAACGGATACTTAACAAAAATGCGCAAAATACTCCCACGGGGCTAACAATTCTTCAGTCATTATAGTGATGACTTGGCAAAGATTTTTTTTTTTTTTTTTTAAATAAATGTGTGTTCTGTGAGACGTTTGGAGAGGTTTAACGACCTTTCGATCGTATTACATAAGATTTACTTTGAACACTATTTTGAGTGTTGTGTGTGTGTGTGTGTGTGTGTGTGTGTGTGTGTGTGTGTTGTGTTTGGGGTCGTTTTTTGACCATTCAGCAGTCTGTTTCCGTGTTCAGAATCCAGCGGGCCAAACTAACACTCGCGCGGTAGTTGGCATCACGGGGGGTTTTGCAGACTTACGCAGTGAGTCAGAAAAGAAGCGTTCGATTTGAAGCTCAAATGACTGCTCGACCTTGGCCGCAGAGTTGTGAGTCCTTCACGCTAAGTTTTTTAAAGCTACGCTCCTGGCCGAATGGCTCTGGCTGTAAACTTTCACGCGATTGTTAAGGATGGGGTTTAATTAGTGCCGCGTTCACGAGAAAGAGAGAGAGAGAGAGAGAGAGAGGGGGGAGGGATGGGGGGGGGGGGGGGGGCGTGGAAAACCCTAAGCCAGTAAATGAGTCATATTGTTTTCGCAAGTTACAAGGCCCTTTTAATTCTGGCAAAATGGACCAGCACGTACACATGAAATTCAGGACTCTACAAGTCTCCCCCCCCCCCCCCTCCTCCTGCACCACCGTCCCCCCATCCCCGCCACCCTCTCCACCCCCACCCCACCCCTTCCCCCACTCCGACCCCAGTCCTCTCCTTCCAAACCGCGTCATTGCCGTCCGATCAACGGCCTTGACCGGCCAGGTTCGGAGGTCAAACTTAGCCATCAGCCTGGACACAGTGCGACGTTCACATACGTCAGGAATACCGATGATCTACTGACCTCACTCCACGCTATTGCACTTCACGAACTGAGCGTCATCTCATCAGGTTACGGCTCAGTGCTGAGGACTTGGGAAGTAATTAGCACCTTGCTGCTTCATCTTCCGAGCGAAGTGTGGCGGGAAGAGAAGGGGAAAGGAGGAGGTTTGGGAGGTAAGGTTTGGGGGGGGGGGGGGGGGGGGGGTAGTAGTGCACCACAAGGGTGGAATTAATAGCGATTTTTTGAACAGTCGGATTTGTTTTTCACCTTGAAGGGAAACGTGTGGAATATGATGTGTGATACCAACATTCAGATCCCATTGCAAAGTGAGACGACTGCAGGCGGAAATCTAAACAATAAATGTTAGCGGTTCGCTAACATTCATTTAAGATTTATTCAGAGATCTCAGCAAAACGCATGAAAGGGGTTTTTCGGGGAGACCCTGGATTTCCAGGGTCAATTTCAGTTGAATGGATCCAAGATCGGTCCGTCGATCCAGATCCGCACCTGGCAGGATCCACACAAAACTCAGTTGATTTGTTCTCGGGCCATATGCTATCTTTCCACGGGGTTTCGTCAAAATCGGTTCTGTAGGTTGTTTGTTTTTTTTTTTTTTTTTTTTTTTCTTTAACGTAGACTTGTTAAAGGATCCTTGACCTCTGCTAGGTCAGCACCGCAAATTCGTTCCAAACTTTAATGGGTTGTCGGCCTTACACCTCTCTGGCATTCCGTCTTTTCACCGAGTTTGTTGGAATCGGCACAGGGATGAAGTTAAATTGTAGGGCCAGGGTGGTGGGGCTTGCCGAACGGGATCCAGTAGCCTCCCTTTGAACGATGTCCGCTCTGATATCGGTACTGAAATTATGGTTGGTCTTATTAGGGCCCCATTCCGTCTTTTCCACCGAATTTTGTCGAAATCGTCCAGTGGGTTTTGCTGAGGGAAGTCGGTCGAGGCGGGTGAAGGCCGGACGTTGGCGGCCGCGGATAGAAATTAAACAGTATTCAGTGACCTATGTGGCTGGCTTTGAGTTGACTCTCTCTCTCTCTCTCTCGCTCCTTCTCTCTCTCTCTCTCTCTCTCTCTCCTCTCTCCTCTCTCCTCTCCACACACACACACACACACACACCACCAGGACTCTCCTCTCCTCTCACCTCTCTCTCTCTCTGTCTCTCCCTCTTCTCTCTCTCTCTCTCTCTCTCATTCGCTCTTTCGTCTGAGAGTGAATATTTCTAATTAATTTTGGCAGCTGTTTTATGTCTGGTTCCGAGATCATGCTGATCACCGCGATAATGCCAATTACGTCTTTGGTGGGGGGGGGGGGGGGGGGGGAGGGGGCCTAGGTTCATTGAAGAGTTCTAGTGACGTTTTCGAAGGTGAGTCAGTGTTTGGGCCCTCGGTTGCCTGACCAATACAAAAAAAAAGATGGTGGTTGGGGGGGGGGGGGGGGGGGCTCTTCTGCCCCTTCCTCCCCCATTCCCTCCTCCTCAGTGGGATTACTTTCGCCTCATCCACTGGGGTTCCTTCGTACACAGTTTCTACCTATCCCAGCAATGCAAGGAACAGGCGCTGCTGTCAGTATCAAGTCCTCAGGGGGCCAAGCCGCCAGATTATTGTAATTAGTTATCATTATATTATTAGTATTATAGTTATTATTATTAGAGGACTTATACCGCACCTATCCTTGGTTAACACCGATCTTTTAAGCTCATTACGACCCCACGCATTCGTTTACACAACGGGCTGCCTGCACGGGTAGAGCCGTCTGAAGGGGTGCCATATGGCGCTGTGTTCGGTTGCTTTCCCGTGTCATTCAGCCTTTAAAAAAAAAAAAAAAAAAAAAAAAGTCGCTTAGTCATTCTTTGACTTTTTTCATCCACGGAGGGTGTTGTGGTTATGTATAAACATGTCATCCATACGAAGGCCCGGACTGGGTCTTTTTCTCTTTCCAGAAATTGGTGATGGTATGTGTTTGTATGACGTGTATTCACTCATAGAACGTCGTTTATGGTCTCATTCGGAGGACGTTTCCCCGACATGGGAGTCAGAAGCACTGTGTAGACAGAGATGGGGAAAAAATCCTCCCGACCTCTTAACAGCCCGGCGGAGATTCGAAACCCGTAACCCCGAGATCGCCTGGATGACGAGTCCTGGCTCTTTTACAGCTGAGCTGTTTCGTAGATTGGACACTGCACTGCTGCTGCAAGCCGCGCTTTCCCCAGTATTGATGGCATGGCGTTGTTGGCAGTGATTTGTGACAGTTCTGGAACCGGCGAAGGGCGACGGAGAGACTAGACCTGTGTTGAAACTGGATGAGTCCCAAATCGTTCGTCATCCTCAGGGAATCCTACCTGTGTGCGCGTGCAGATGTTGTGTGTGTGTGTGTGTGTGTGTGTGTTGTGTGTTGTGTGTGGTGTGTGTGTGTGTGGGGTTGGGGGTGGGGTGGTGTAAGCGCGCGCGCGTGCGTGTGTGCTTGTGTGTGTGTGTGTGTGTGTGTGTGTGTGTGTGTGTGTGTGTAGGCCCTGATACATCTGAGCAATGGCTGTTTTTTTGACCTGCATGTGTAACAAGCAAGTATGAGCATGAGCGCAGTCAAACTTGTCAGAATGATACAATGTCGTTGAAGACCTTTCCATTCACTGCATGCATGAAGATGTCGCCCAACCCGTGATGACCGTAAGCCTGGGATTTTCATTTTCAAAACTTAAAATCAGCTTCACAGAATTCCTAGTTTCACATAAACGATGATCGCTTACAATCGTTGCTTTATGCGCTGACTAAAGACATGTGAAATGTTAAACTGTAACAAGTACAAGTTTCATTTTTGTCAAGATCAAACCATGTAATGCTACATAGGTGTGAATAGGAATGAATGGATTGCCAAACAGAAGACCAAGCCAGACCACACGTACACTGTTCAGCATCACGCGCGTTCCGTAAAAAAAAAAAAAAATAGTCCCGTCACGCAGATGATGCACGTTTTTAATAGGTAGAATTCCAGATCCACACTGTCTGGCAGAAAGAGGTCTGTGGGATTAACTTTTAACCTTTGAAGGTGCACGTGTGGTCGTTCCGTAACCGGTACACAGAGAGAGAGAGAGAGAGATAGAGAGCTGAGAGAGAGAGGAGAGAGAGCATCTGTAGTCAAGGTTAGGATATTTCAGAATGCGATCTTTTGAGAGAGGAGAGGGAGGCAGAGGGGGGGGGGGACAAGGGGGGGGGGGGGAGGGGCGGGTGAGGGGGTGGATGGGAGGCAGTGGCCGAGGCAGTGAGCGGAAATCGAGGAGTGAGGGAGATGGAGGGGGGGGGAGGGGGGGGGTTTGAAAAGCACGATGGGGCACCGAGGTGATTTATATAGTGGTCAACACAGAGGTGAGAACTTGATAAGTGGTCTGCTAGAGTTGGGTGCCGACTGCTTGTCATCAGGTGGGTGGTGGTGTGTTACCTACCGTTTCTCTTGTCTGTCTGTCTGTCTGTCTCTCTCTCTCTCTCTCTCTCCTCTCTCTCCTCGCTCTCTCTCTTCTCTCCTCTCTCTCTCTCTCTCTCTCTCACAACGCTGCGCACGCGCGCGTGCGCGCGGTATATGTGTTGTGTGTGGTGTGTGTGTGTGTGTGTGCTGGTTTGATTAAGATCTGTATATGATAAAGGGGGGAACAAAACTCCGAAAGATAAAGCAGAGGGGATAAGAAAAAAAAAAAAAGAAAAGAAAAAAGGTCCCCATTGGTCTTCTCCTGTGTCTGTGTGGGTGAGTGAGCGAGCCGTTTTTTTGATGTATGTATACTGATCTCACCATACCCAGCAGTAACCCATCCTACATCCTGACTCGGAGCATTTCCGATCATTCCAGTTTGACTCTGTTCGTCTTCATTATCTCCATCCCTCCCCCCACCCCTCTCCCTTCTGCTCTCTCTCTCTCTCTCTCTCTCTCTCTCTCTCTCTCTCTCTCTCCTCTCTCTCTCTCTCTCTCTCTCTCCTTCTCCATTGTGTAAGCGTGTGCGTAGGAGGTTGGGTTGGAGGGTAGGAGGATGTACAAGAGAAGGGGCAGTTTAAAGTGGAAGCGCGAGCGAGTGTCGCTTCTGTCATGCTATTTTGTCGAGGGTTCCCCCCCCCCCCCCCCCCCCCCCCCCTTCGTGACCAGAGTGTGTTTTGTTTTAGCGTGTTCTGGTGTTTCTTCTTGTGAGTGTATTTTCCCCACCAATTTGTGAATTCCTGTATTTTTCCGGCCTCTGGGGCGAGGGGGTGGGTTGTCGTCAGGGCATGAAGCATGGTTATCTATTAAGCACGTTATTGATGATGAGTTTGTCTCGCGTCATGTCGAGTCTAGTTGTGCAGTGTCTCGTCATGTCCTTTCTTGTGCTGCCTTTGCATCATTCTATCATCAGTTCATATCCCACGGGGAAAGTCTTTCCTTCGTGAAATGTGAACTACTATATTCGGGGTTTACGAAAAAAAAAAAAAAGTTTAATCCTCAGGAATTCTTAAAACCATTTAAAACGAAAAACAGTATTTTGATATAACTAACTGTCATTTCTTATTTTTCAGATTTGATAACGAGACAGATATCAAAGTATGTTCATTGGAGGCTTCAGAACTATGGACTGATGATGTTTTATTCTGGAATCGGCCGAATCTGATGATGATGTCTGACTAGGCCGTGCATGCTGGATCAGTGTTTCCCGTTGACCCATCCTTCTCTCCCCTCTTCGTGCTGCTCCCCCCCCCCCCCCCTCCCTCCTCCTGTTTCTCCTTCCCCTTCATCCCTACCCCTACCCTGTGGATTCTCGGCACCCAAATGCCAACATCCCGCCTGGTCCTTTGTCGTTTTGTGTCGGTGCACAACTGTGTGTCTTTGCTTGCACCTGTGGATTTTTGACTGCGCTGAGAGAAATCTCTCTCTGTTGTCGCTCACTGTCTCTGTCTGTCTGTCTGTCTGTCTGTGTCTCTCTCTGTCTCTCTCATCTGTCTCTGTCTGTCTCTGTCTGTCTCTCTCTCTCTCTCTTACTTTTTCAGCCCGTCTCCCCCTCTCTCTCTCTCTCTCTCTCTCTCCTCTCTCTCTCTCTCTCTCTCTCTATCGCCTCCTCTCTCTCTCTCTCTTCCTCTCTCTCTCCCCTCTCTCCCCGCCCTCCTCTCTCTCTCTCTCGCTTTGTCTCCATCCCTTCCCCCTACCCCCTCTTTTTAGCCTTTCTGTGTGTGTGCGTGCGTGCGTGCATGTGTGTGTGTGTGTGTGTGTGTGCGTGCGTGTATGTGTGCGCGTGCGCGCGCGCGCGCGCGCGCGCGCGTGTGTGTGTGTTGAATTAAGAGTATGTGACACCACCATACGCATACACATACAGCTACAGATCGGAAGATTTGATGGATGGATGGATGGACGGACGGACGGATATACAAATAAACGTCGATGGAAAAACTAACACAGTGCACAGTTTCTTCTTGCACTGGTGCCTTGCACAACAACAAACAGCTGGCGTCGGTTCCCTTTTTTTTCTCCTTGCAGGTAATTGTGCACTTGGCTTTCTCACCTGTCGTGAGGGGCACACACACCTGATCCTGCTAATCTATACTGATACTTTACTGAGCTGTTGATGCTTTGGCATTCTGTGCTGGGGTGTGGGAGCAGGAGACTTGGAAGAAAGAGGGTGGGGGGGGGGGGGAATAGAAAGGCAGTGCAAACGCTAGGCAGTGTGTTGTAGGATGTCACAAGTTTTGTCAGATGTATGCATTCACATATGCTCTCACAGACGCGCACTCTCAAACCACGTGTGCGCATGCATGCACGCATGTATGAGGACACACTAATAAAACACACACATAGTCAAAGTGCTTATGCGCGCATGCACTTATTTGTTAGTCTGTTCAAGCACATGAAAGTTCACGCGCACATACTGTCACGCACACGGCATGCGTAACGTTCATGCGTGCATGTGCGTTCACGCTCTCTCTCCTCTCTCTCTCTCTCTCTCTCTCTCTGAGTGAACACACACAACACACACACACACACACACACACACACACACACACACACACAAGTGAACACAATTATATGCAGAACAAAGATAGAGTGGGAAAAACACACGCCCACCAACCACACACACACACACACACACACACACACACACACACACATACACACACACACACATCTTAGCGACTCCGCCGGCAAGACCATCAAGTCAAAGGCATTATAAAAAGAGCGATGATAAGTCAGCCATCAAACGAGGTGCCATCCAGCATATTGTGTCAGCTACTTGCCAGCAGTCATGCCTCAGCCCAAGAGCGAAAGGGGGGCCGTTAATCCATTGCGCGTCATGACAGAACTTCATATATGGGGCTATGCCACGGATAGACGATACACTAAGCAAGGCAATGCCGCATTTATTAATCACTGTGTAATGTCGGCACCGCTCCTAGGATGCAAATTCCCCACATACCCTTCCTCAGAGACTGACTGGGTGGTGTGTGTGTGTGTGTGTGTGGGGGGGGGGGGGGGGGGGGGGTTAGGGCATTATCCGACAATTAGTGCATGTGTCTCATGCCAGAGCAACACGATTGGATCAATTACCGCCACAAAACTGTTGTTAGTATTCTCCGTCAGAAAATGCCATACGTATGACTGACTCTTAGACGGAGCCGCCATTAGCTTTCATCACGTTCGTGGCGTTAAGACTGGAGTTTTGTGGACCACGTTCTGAGGTCTCTTTGTGACGCACGGAAGTGGCAGCATTGGTCCTTCCTTCGTGACAGTGTGTGTGTGTGTGCTCATCTTTTTTTTTTTTTTGGGGGGGGGGGGGGGGGGGGTACTTCATCCCAGGTACTGGGTGTGTGGCGTTACGGAAACGTTTGAGAGTCTTCAAGAAAAAGCACGGCGGCTTTTGATGGATGATAGCGTGAGCACAGCTAAAACTGCACAACAGTTGGTTAGCTTTTTGTCTCCGCGGAGTTCTGTGAGCGTAGAATTGCAATAATATGTAGTTACCATGATCTTCAGGTGTAACTAAGTTTTCATGATATTTTGTTGCTCCTGTAAACTCGATCATTTGAATGAAAATCTGTCAAAAAAAAAATTGATTTTTTCCCCACTGCAGAAACGAATGACGTTCAGAGTGAAAATCAAAACACGTTAAACATCTTACACGATTGTCACAGGCATCGTCTATCGTGATTTTTTCTCGACAAATTCAGGTCGCTTTCCCAGCATCAGTAGAAAGGAACAGTAGGAAGGAACAGTAGATCTGTTACCTCTCCTGTTCTCTGTAAACCTTTTTTTTTTTTTTTTCCCCCCCCCCCCCCCCCCCCCCACACACACACACACACACCACACACACTCCATGCGCTGTCTCTGTCTCTATAGATTGGTTACACACAGTAAGACAACACCATCGAGCTCCGTCATGCTGTCAGTCCCACCACCACCACCACCACCAGTTCAAGACTTTCTCCGTGTTTGGCATTTGGTGCCGCTGACTGGCTGCGATGGTGTTGTGCTGCCCTCGTTTTTGTTGTGCACCTACTTTTTGTGTGTGTGACGACGTCGTCAGAAGGGTTAAAAAAAAAAAAAAAAAAAAAAAAAAAAGGGAAAATTAAAATCAATGGCCGCTAGAGTGTAGAGTGAAGTGTGTGCGGCGGATCCTTGGGTTGGTGGTGCGTGACATCGGCAGCAGCAGCGATGAAGTGTGTTTCTTGGTGCTGTGTGTTACAGAGCCCGAAGATTCCGGGATGGAGAGTCGCAAGGATACACGGGTGAGTGGGTTGTCTTCTCCTCTCTTCGGCCCTGCTGACTGGGTTCTGTTGTGGGATCTCTCTTTGTCTCTCTGTCTCTCTGTCCTCTCTCTCTCTCTCTCTCTCTCTCTCTCTCTCTCTCTCTCTCTCTCTCTCCCTCTCTCCGCCCTCTCTCTCTCCTCCCTCTCTCTCCTCCTCTTGCTCTCACTCTGTTGTGTGTATGGTGTGTGTGTGTGTGTGTGTGTGTGTGTGTGTGTGTGTGTGTGTGTTGTGTTTCTTCTGGTTCAGAGGCAGAACGTATATAATTACAAGTAGTGATATGTACATGCCGTTTCCTCTCAGGTTTACCTAGACTTTTTTTCCCCTGTCCTTTTGACATGTTTGCATTTAATGGCTTAGTTCTGATTACCTTTGGCAAATTCAGAGTTTGAAAAAGCTGTCAGTAAATGGATACAAATCTCTCCTTCGCTCGACATCTCTCTCTCCTCTCTCAAAGCGTCATCATCTCTCATAAGATCTCTCTCTCTCATCTCCTCTCTCTCTCTCTCTCTAAGCCGTCCTCTTCTCTCTTCTCCTCTTCTCTCTCCTTCTCTCTCTCTCTCTCTCGTCCTCTCTCCCTCTCTCTCTCTCTCTCTCGTCTCTCTCTCTCTCTCTCTCTCTTTGTTGCCTGTTCCTAAAGATGTTTAGGGGGTGTACAGCTGCATAGCTCATTGTTTCTCTGTTTTGTACCTTTAGGAGTTTTTTTTTTTTGGGGGTTTTTTTTTTGCTTGAAAAATCTTTGTCCATCCAGCAGTAGAAGGTCACTTAATTCAGTTCAGGGCAGTTAAGGCAGTGGTAATGAGTGTATGAGCTCCACCTTCTATCATACCATACCATAGACACAGTGAGTCTCTGGGCAGTTCACTGCTGTCAGTCAGGGAACTTATGTATTCATCTTTGAATTCCTTTATCCGTATATCCGTTGTCTCTCCTCTCATTGTTTCTTCTTCGTTCTCTCGTCTTACTCTCTCTGTCTGTCTGTCTCTCCTCACCTCTCTCTCCTCTCTCTCCCCTCCTCTCCATCTCCTCTCCTCCTAATCTCTCTCCGTCCTCATCCCTCTCTCTCTCCTCCCCTCCCCCTCTCTCCCTCTCCTCTCTCTACATCGTCTCCTCATCCTCCTCTGTCTCCTCTCTCTCTCTCTCTCTCTAGCTCACTCCCCCCTCCGTCTCTGGCTGTCCTCTCTCTCCTCTCTCTCTCACCTCCTCTCTCTCTGTCCATCTCCCTCTCTCACCCCTCTTCTCCTCTTCTCTGTGCTCCTCTCTCCCTCTCTTCCCTCCTCTCTCTCTCTCCTCTCCTCTCTCTCCCGATCTCTCTCATCCCTTCCCTCTCTGCTCCTCCCGACCCCTCTGTCTCCTCTCCTCCTCTCTCCTCCTCCCTCCGCCTGGGTCTCTCCCTCTTCTTCACATCCTCGGTGTACTGGTCCTCTCCGGTCCCCTCTCTCTCCTCTCCTCGTCTCTCTCTCCTTCTCTCCCTCTGTCTCTCCTCCTCACGTCTCCTCATCTCTCTCTCTCTCTCTCCTCTGTCTCTCTCCTCTCTTCTCTCTCTCCTCCTCTCTCTCTCGTCATCCTCTCCTCTCTCTCTTCTCTCCGTCTCCTCTCTCTCCCCTCTTCTTGTCTCTCTCTCTCTCTCCTCTCCTGATCTCTCTCTCCTGTCTCCTCTCATCCCTCTTCCCTCTGTTCCTCCCATTTTTATTCAGAACTATCACTTTTCACCTCAAAACATCATTTTTCATGTAGTTTTCATATCTTTTTCATGTTATTGTAACACTTTTAGAACAGAAATTGTGAATTTGATCAATCAGGTTCGATAATCTGCCATGTGTGAGGTTCACAGTGCTGCTCTGTTCTTTTGATGGAGCTCAGAGAAATGTACCAGCAGAAGAAACATACAAAGAGAAGTTAACTTTTTACACAGGATTGGCGCAATCTTTTTTTTGGTTGTTGTTGTTTGTTTTAATCTAAACATTGTCATAGAGGACACACAGAAGAACAGAAAAGAAAATACAGATAATTTGGGTGTGTTTGACATGAATGGAAACCTTAGGTGAAGCCAGACAACGGTCTCATGTAACTGAACTAATGCTGCTTGTAGTCCCTATTGGTAAGGATGGCTTGATGCTTTATTGACAGGTTCTTCTATGCCATCATGTCTGACGTGTGACTTGCAGAGTGATCAGACGTGTGACTTGCAGGGTGAACAGACGTGTGACTTGCAGAGTGACTTGCAGAGTGAACAGACGTGTGTGACTTGCAGAGTGACTTGCAGAGTGAACAGACGTGTGACTTGCAGAGTGAACACAGACGTGTGACTTGCAGAGCGAACAGACGTGTGACTTGCAGAGTGAACAGATGTGTGACTTGCAGAGTGAACAGATTCTCCTCGGCGAGAATCGCCTGTCGGCCCTGGCCATGCGGGGGCCCATCCAGGTGTATGTGGCCAAGTATTCCTACAACCCTTTCGAGTACTCGCCCAATGAGAACCCAGAGGCAGAGCTCCAGCTCAATGCCGGTGACTACGTGCTGGTGCTTGGCGACATGGATGAGGTGAGGGTGGCCAAGATGGCGGAGAGTTCTGGAAGGTTTAATGTGGATTGCCAGTGTTCATGGAGACATTTTGAGAATGCTGATAGCCCAGCTCATGACAAAGTCCCTCTCTTCACTCTCAGAACACAGCCAGAATGACAGGACACACAGAAACTCAGCATGCCGGCGACATTGTCACTTAAAGATCTTCTGAAATGCATGGTTAATTGTTTTCATATACTGATCAACAAAGAATATCCTATTCAGTTTCTTGCCCAGTATGGGTTTGAAAAACCAACAGTCATGACACAAATAAGATTATCACATCAACCTTCACACATTTGAAGAAAGCAGAATCAACAAAAAAGTTAAAAAAAAAAACAAAAAAAAACACTGTTACCTCTTCTTTATAAAAAAAAAAAAAAAAAACAGCAAACAAACAAACAAAAAAACTTTAATTTTTAAAAGAACCTTTCTTTATCAAGTCCATTTAGTGACAAAACACTTTTTTTTTTTAGTGATCAGTTAGAAATGACATAAAAAAACAAAAAAGATTGATCACCGGTAATCGAAAATAAAAAAAAAAAAAAGAGCTGCAGGGAGTTAAGAATATACAAAGTCGTGTTTCTCTTGTGTTTGGATTTGTTGGTGTTCAGTTCATATCAATTTTTTCAGAGGAAATATTTTCAAGCCACACCTACCATTTTTTTTTTTCTTTCTTTTTTCTTTTTTGTTCCTTTTTTTGGGGGGGGGGGGGGGGGGGTTGTTTTTTGTTTTATTCAGATTCAGCTCCAAAGGAATGATGCCTTTCAAGTCAAGACATGTTATTTACTGCCCAGCTGAATGCCAAAGCCGCATCAGGGCTGGGTAAACCTGGGTCTGTTCCCAGTATGAGACGGAGTGACCCCACCCTACCCCATCTCATTCATATGCCCATGCTACTTCAGGAAAATACCATAATTCTTAATCTTGTCCCTTGTATCAGAGCTGCATGGAAGATATACCTGTAAAGAGACAGGTAAAATCCTTTTTTTCTTTTAATTCCTTTCGTCTATGAAGTCAAGAAAAAGAAATGCTGGCAAGAACAAGGTCGCTAGATTCCGCATGGAAACAAACAGTGGAGCTGTTGCAATTTTTTTTACTTTGCTCGTTTCGTTTGCGTTCATATTATTTGTTCAGTTATCTGGCATTTCATGTTCCTGATGCCATCTGATCCTCCATGATTTTCTCAGATTTGTCGTTTCTGGGTTCAGGGGAGTTTGTCTTGGTCAGTTTCTAATCTGCTGTCCTTTTCTTCTTCTTCTTCTTCTTCTTCATGCCATTGACGTATTTAGAGCCGTTTGATCTCCAGGCTAATTATTTTCTCCCAGCAGATTTTGCCGCTTTTATTCAAAACAAAACAAAAAATATATGTCAGAAATAAGGTGAATCATTAGAAATGATTTTCTTTTTTTTTTTTTTTGTATACTGATTTGTGATCTTGCATTTCAGGGATCATTGAAATCATATGAAGAGTTGTTGTTGTTTTGTATACTTTTTACATTGGGAATTTTGTATAATGCAAAACATATATGGTCAACTCAGTATCTGTCTGATCATTATTTATTGAAAATTAGAATATGCTGTTGAACCATTGAGAAGTCATGTAAAAACAAGGTATATAGAGAAATACACACACGCAAACATACATGCACACATGTTCGCACGTACACAGCTACGCTTGCATGCATGCACACACATGCATGCATGCACACACACACACACACCCACACTAACACCACACACACCCACACTAACACACACACACAAACACACAACACATAGCACACACAAATAGCTACAAAACAAAAGAATCGAATGCGGCTGTAATTAAGTTAGTTTAAAAAAGAATTTGTTTGTTTAGCTCTGGTTCAGCACAATATATACTTATGTGGAAATCAAAGTACTTATGAAGGTTTATAAAAGGTTATTCTTTTCCCCCTGTTTTATCATTGGATGTTATTTGTTTATTACAGTTTGATCTAAACACGTGTATGAACTACATTTTAATCTTTCTCAGCTCCGATGAATGTTTTATTGTAATACCAGTCTTTACTACTAGCAGAGACTGATGGCGGAAATTATTGCCTCAGATCCACAGTGCGCACTTTTCAGATTTAATGTTTCATCTTTAGTTGTGGGTCTTGACCAGTTTGCTTTCCTTACAAATTGCTGCCAGAGCCAGCCCCAGCCAATAGCTGTTGTCTCCTTGGCTTCTGGCGTCTTCACCATGCAGTCCATCCATCACCTCTAGTCCACCAGTGATCGCCATTGTGATCTACTACTGTCTCCCAACAGTTGCCATCTCACACAGAAAGCGTGATAACTGAATTGACAACATTTAATGATGACTGTATTTTTTGTGGGCCCCCAATACTCCCCACCCCTCTATTCTCTTATTTCATGTATCGAAGTAAACGACTTTGCCAGAGAGATATCGAAGTCCAGCTCGCCGTGGATTTCTGATGAACGGAGGCGTAGCGTCGCATAGTTGGCTGTAGTGATCTGATCATCGTGCTTTCTGTCCCTTGCTTTACAAGTTTCCGCCTTTGGGTGTGGTCTCAGAATCCGCGCATCATGACAGTCATTGTGGGTTTTTTCTGGCAAACCCAGGCTGATTCTCTCAGGCATATTCTGCCATCCCCCGAGTTGACGTTCGTATGTGCTGCGGAGTCAGTTGTGGAAAGAACTGGGGATCCAACCACAAGTCGGTCCCCCCCAGCCGTTTCACTCACATTTAATGGACTTCGCGCCTGTTGTTTGCCGGAGGTTGCTTGCCGCAAATTTTCAGATGTCCTAGCCCAACGGCCAACACTGACGGCGTCTCCCCGGAGGCCTGTACTTTCTACGGGACTAGTATTCTCCCACCTCTCCCGTGAGTGACGCCGGGTATATTAGAAAGGAAGCGTAGAGGACAGCCCTGTCATGTAGTCTCACGGACCCGAACATGGAAATCCGCAGCATTCATCAAAGGTGCATCCTCCATTTTATACTCGCAGACCTAGATGATCCACAGACCAAAATAAACACAAAATCCCCGTCCTCATAATCCACGCGGTTTTGGCGCCCGTCATTGCCTGCCTAGTCGTTTCAGGTGGTTTTTCCGACCTCAGTGTCTTTCCAGGAATTTGCCTCACCACGTTGTGCTGGCCTTGGGTTGGTTTCACACGCTCTGTTTTTGGTGCTTTCTATCTTGTTCCTGGTCAGCGGTCCGCGATCACGGACGGTTGCAGATCCATGTAGCAGGAGGGCGGCTGTCGTTGCCTTGGGCATCCACTCCGGGAAAGATGGTGAACACAGGGCTGGCGCCCTCCGGAGGGAGAGCTCTCACTCGGCCCGGAGATCCGCCGACTAAGCAATTATTGTTGTCAGGGTAGGGGTCTTAGGTGGTGGTGTCCTGAGCTATGTTATCTCCGAACAGGCGCGCACTGAACAACACTGAAGGGACTCGGGCACAGCAAGTGGCAAGTGTATCTACGGTGGGTTGCCTCGCTAACGACGTTGACTTGGGACTGCTGCCTGTGGATTGCCAGGAGGCCGGGGACGCGCCCCCCCCGGCACCCCCCCCCCCCCGCAGGGGACAAGACCAGGCGAGTTGGCTGTGGATAAGCAGGCTGTCGGACTAGGACAGGTCGCGGCGTTGTGGGGCACTGCCTTGCGAGGTGGCGCAGACGTTTTGGGCCAGAAAAAAAAAAAAAAAAAAAAAAAAAAACATGCCAAATCCTTTAGTCCGTCGACCTCTCGATACCCCCAGATATGTGAGAGAGAGATTCATTAGGAGGGGCTGGCTTGAATGTACACCCCGGCACGCACGCCCTCGCTATGGTCTGTACATGTCCCTGCCGCGCTGCCCTGCTTGGGTAGTCCACCCAACTGATCGTACGGCGCCGCTGTGTGTGTGTTCCAATGGAGCGTGCCGGTCCCCGCGCCCCTGGGTCCTTCCCCCCCGTCCCTGTGACACAACCGCACCACACGTGAGACATGGTGGCACAGGTACAAAGTCGCTGTCCCCGCGGCAGGATCGCTAGCTTCACCCCCCGCTTGCTCGTTTAGTGCCAGTTTGCACACAAGGAATAACTAGGGTGTGACGCAGGAGCCAAGGTTAGAGCCCACCCATAGCCCCACCTGGAGGGGACAACCCGGCCATGTCCACGATATGTTGTCTTTTTTTCGAGTATTATCTGATATGTACCTAGCCGTTGTGCAAGCAAAACTGTATCATAGTTTAAAGGTTGGTAGTACAGCTCAACAACGCCTTCTAACAGCTTCAGATGTGGGGTGGCTGCTATTGTGCCAGTCCGAAACAGCTATTGTGTGTTGCGCTGCCGCAGCCTTCTTTACTTGTGCAGTTTGGTGTGAGCTGGTTCATGTGTGATGGTGTGTGGGTTGCCAGTGTGCGTGTGGTGTGTGTGTGTGTGCATGTATGTGTGTTTGGTGAGGTGTGGTGAATGCTGCCACACAGTACACACCGGCAGGTGCTACGCCACCCAGCGAGTGTTTTGATGTGCGTCTTTCGGCCAGGTGAGGTCCTGTCAGGGCTTGCCGCGCGACTAAAGAAAAAATAGAAGTCAGTGGAAGATTACAGTCTTTGCGCGTAGGTCAACAGAGACATTTCAATGATGTGCAGGGGGGGCCTGGTGTCCCTGGTCCCTCCTCTCAACTCTCTGCTGCACTGCGCACATGGCCATTGTCGGCACGGTACGCGGTGAGACTGCTTACACAGACGGCACCGGCAGGACACGCAAGACCAAAGTTATGACACCCAGCGGATGAACACTACGATAACATGCACGACACGCAAACTGTGTGCATGCAATAGCGCGGGGGTTCGAGACTACTCAACCACAGCGAGTACACACGTAAAGAACATATGTCCTTACAAAAACTGGCCCGAAACAGAATGGCCAGAGGAACACTCCAGCACCCCCCCTTAGAAGCCCCTAAACACCGGAAATACGTCCATATAGCTTCCTGTATTATCCGTAACAGCCGCGCCGACGGTCAGCGCGAACTTCATGCACTCTATCCAGCGATCCTCTTGCACAAATTCTTCGATCGAGTAGGCAACCAATGACAGACTATTTAATATCTACGCTCTATCTCATCGGACTGTCGATATAACTCCTCTCTCTCAAGCACACACACCACACACCCACCACAATCACCACACCAACAAGCACTCTCTCACATCACAATACTCTATACAATACACACTCCATACGCACACCACACACACACACACCCACAACAACACAACACACACCACACCACACCCCCCACATAACATCCACCCACACTCCCCCCTGTACCCCAGACCCCATCCAGTGTGCAGCGCGACCATATCAACGAGCACCTAGTCAGTTATCACTCCCCCACAACTACCGCATTCTTCACCACCGTTATCTTCCCCCTCTCGACCATTATTATCTTCACACCAGAACCCATCGGCGTGACGTTTACACTACTACATCACACTTACTTACACCCACCCACGTCACACGACACCACACACCACACACTCCCACACCTGCCCTGACCTGCCAGGGTGTGACATGTTGATTGGGACAGTTGCTGGCTTTGACATTTGCGCTCTCTCTGTGTCTGCTATTTTTCTGTCTCTTTCTCTCTGGCTAAGTCTCTCCCTCCTTCATTCTCACTGGGTCTCTCTGATTCAGACATTTGTTGACTGTGACATTTACTCCTGCTGTGTCCCACTTTGTTTTTTTCTGTGCCTCGCTCTCTCTCTCACACTCAGCCTCACCCTCTTTCATTGTAATTGTCTCTCCTCTCTCTCTCTCTCTCTCTTTCTCTCTCTCTCTCTCTCTGTCCGTCTGTCTTTCTGTCTCACACCCCTCCCCCACCCTCATGCTTCCACCTTTCGTTGTCCCCTCCCACATGTGCCCTTTGCTTGTTTTTCTCTCCTTTACCTATCTTGTGCATGTGCACACATCAGCATGCATGTGCATGTTGCGTGCACACATGCATGCGCACAAGCACACACACGCACACACACACACACACTCTTTCACACACTAGTACACATGTGTGCGCACACACACACACACACACGTGCACACATGCATGTACACGCACATACACATGCGCGCACACACACACACACACACACACACACACACACACACACACACACACACACACACACACCCCTTGATCTCTCACATTCCCTGTCTTTCTTATTAACTGTGTGTATAGCCATAAGGTCAGCATGTGGCACAGTTTTAAGGTCATTCTGTACAGCTTGTATACAGTCATCTGTTCAGCATGTTGTACGAGGCTGGCTGTACATTATGTACTCTGCCGTCGATCTGTTCTGTATGTTCATCAAGGTCATCCATACAGTTTGCACCACAACCTTTAGTTCAGTGTGTTGTTCAGTATCATCTACCCAGTGTATACCCAACCTTCTGTTCAGTGTGTTGTTCAGTATCATCTACCCAGTGTATACCCAACTTTCTGTTCAGTGTGTTGTTCAGTGTCATCTACCCAGTGTATACCCAACTTTCTGTTCAGTGTGTTGTTCAGTGTCATCTACCCAGTGTGTACCCAGCCTTCTGTTCAGTGTGTTCAGTGTCATCTACCCAGTGTATACCCAGCCTTCTGTTCAGTGTGTTGTTCAGTGTCATCTACCCAGTGTATACCCAGCCTTCTGTTGGGTGTGTTGATGAGGGTGGGCTGCCTTTTTCAGATGAGGACCTAGGGGAGTTCCACGCCGCCTTGGCTCTGTCTGGTGCTAATGACGACACCAGCCACAGTGCAAGTGAGTCTGTATGTCTGTCTGTCTGTCTGTCTGTCCTCTCTGTGGACATGGTTTGTGTGGAGAATGTTGTAAACTGGACCAGACAGATTAGAGAGGCTGTTTGAGTGAGTGATGTGACTGACTGGGTACAGTGAGTGAGCGTGTGATTCCATGTGACAGTGGTGGTGGTGACTGGTTCCATTTGAATGCCTATTGCTTTTCTCTCTTCTTTCTTTTTCTTTTTTTCAGTTTGTTTTGCTGTTTGCTTGTTTTTTGTTTCTTTTTTTTTTTTTCTCTTTTTTGTTGTTGTTCTTTCTGTTTTTTTGTCTCTGCTTTCTTTACTTTTTTTTTCTTTCTTTCAATGAAATTTGTTGTCTGCTTTTTGTTTCTTCTTCCTATGGATGTTTTTGTCGTCGGTGGTGCTTTTATTGTTATCATTGCTGGTAAAAGTAGCAGCAGTAATTAAAAGCCGTATTTGTAAGGAGAGCATTAGTAAGTATGATTATATGGCATACTTACAAAGTTGTCTCTAGTGATTTAATCACAGCAGTTCATGGTATATTTTACTGATAAACGTTGATTGTAGACAACAGTAAAGATACGCTTAGATATTCCCTGACACACATTGGCATATGATATGTTGCATGACCTACCCAGGTAAGATAAGCAGAGACTCACCATACAACTCATCTGATGCAGAATATGAATTGACAAGAGAATTGCTGCCCCCCCCCCCCCCCCCCCCCCACTTCCCTCCGTGTAAAATGTCAAT
Organism: Conus betulinus; assembly: GCA_016801955.1. Lineage (NCBI taxonomy): Eukaryota > Metazoa > Mollusca > Gastropoda > Neogastropoda > Conidae > Conus > Conus betulinus. The sequence continues at coordinate 28,847 of JADBJO010002168.1, forward strand.
ATGTGTCCCAGAGCCTAATCATGTGTATAAGAATGAATATATAGCATGAAACTGTGTATCAGAGTCTAATCATGTGTACAGGGTTCTGTGTAAAATGTGAAAATGTATCTTGAAGCCTAAACATGTATATAGGATTCAGTGTAAAGTGTGAAAATATGTCCCAAAGCCTAATCACGCGCATAGCATTTAGGGTTAAGTGTGGGAATGTGTCCCAGAGCCCAGTAGTGTATATAGTATTCAGGGTAAAGTGTGAAAATGTGTCCCGGAGCCTAATCATAAGATTCAGTGTAAAGTGTGAAAATGTGTCCCAGAGCCTAATCATGTATGTAGGAATCTGGGGTAAAGTGTGAAAATGTGTGTGTCCCAGAGCCTAATCATATGTATAGGATTCAGTGTAAAGTATGACAATGTGTCCCAGAGCCTGATCATATGTATAGGATTCAGCGTAAAAGTGTGAAAATGTGTCCCATAGCCTGATCCTGGGATTCAGTGTAAAGTGTGAAAACGTGTCCCAGAGCCTAATCCTGGGATTCAGTGTAAAGTGTGACAATGTGTCCCAGAGCCTAATGATGGGATTCAGTGTAAAGTGTGACAATGTGTCCCAGAGCCTGCGCCCAGTCCCTTGGACAGTGACAGCGAGGAACAAGGTGACAGCAAGTTCGGCATTAACGGGCGAATCAACAAGAACATACTCAACAATAACAATAACTCCTATGGTATGTGCTTTTTGTCAGACATGTGCAAAGAAATTCAATCTTTGTGAAGATCTCGTTTTCCTTAGTGTTGTTTTCTGTCCTGTGTTGTTGTTGTTATGTTTTTCTCTGTTGCTTTTTTTTTTTCTGTTGCTTTTATTCTTTCATTTCTTCTTTTTATCTTTTTTTTTAACAGGTTTTTTAGTTGTTTTTTTTTTTTCCTTATATTTTGTTCTTTTGTATTTGCTTTGTTTTGCTTCGTTTGTTTCTGTTATCTAATATTGTCTGCCTCTCTCTCTCTCTCTCTCTCTCTCTCTCTCTCTCTCTCTCTCTCTCTCGCTCACTTCCTCCTTCCCTTCCCTCCCACTCTAAGCCACTCTCTCCCTCTAAGTTACTCTGTCTGTCTGCCTCTCTCTCTCGACACACACACACACACACACACACACACATATGCACATGCAAACACACACCCACATACACGCACGCATGCACACACACACACACACACACACACACACACACACACACACACACACACATGCACACACACTGTTTTAAAAAGCCACAACAAATTTTTGACATTTGATGTCTTCTGCAGTGGAATGTCAAAGATAGACAGACAGATGAACAGACATAAATAGAAGCGTTGGTGTCAGTGATATCCATATGTGCATAATAAGGACAGATTGTAAGAGTTGGCCTTGGCCCTAAATTTTTATTCTTAATGTGTAAGTAGTAATTGTCTGTCTTGTCTGTCTGTCTGTCTGTCTCTCTCTCTCTCTCGCTCTCTCTGTGTCTGTCTCTCTCTCTCTCTCTCTGTCTGTCTCTCTGTCTCTCTCTCTCTCTCTCTCTCTCTCTCTCTCTCTCTCTCTCTCTCTCTCTCTCTCTCTCTCTCTCTCTCTCTCTCTCTCTCCTGTCCTCCACACGCAGGTTATCCCATGTCTGTTTGTTCCTTTTCCCCAATCTTTTCCTTGTTTGGCTCAGACTCTCTACCTACCCCCCCCCCCCCCCCCCCCCCCCCCCCCCAAACACACACACCTTCTCTCCCTTCTCCCTCTTGTGACCTTTTTCTCCATTGTTGATACTTTCTGTCCATCTGTTCCCTGCCATCAGTTATTTCCTGTCTGTCTGTCTGTCTGTCTGTCTGTCTGTCTGTCTGTCTCTCTCTCTCTCTCTCTCTCTCTCTCTCTCTGCTATGCTACCTCCTTTGTTCATCCCTCTTACTCTCCTTCCTTCCTCTGTTTATTTTCCTGTTTCAATCCATCTGCACAGAGCCATCCTTACCTCGGTCTCTTCCTCGGTCTCTTCCTCTCTGTATCTGTGTTCATCATGCTGTCTCTCTATGTTCCCCCCCCCCCACCCCCACCCCCAATGCACACACACACACACACACACACACACACACACACACACACACACACACACACACACATATGCACACCTGTCTCTCCTTTCGTTCTAATTGTCCCTTTCTTTCTGTCCCTGTCTTTCGGTTTCTTGCTCTGTCTTGTCAAAATACTCATTCTATTTCTAGTCATCATGTCTGAATATGATAGAAGGTGTGTGTGTGTGTGTGTGTGTGTGTGTGTGTGTGTGTGTGTGTGTGTGTGTGTGAACAAAGAAGAACAGGTAGGCATTGACGTCATCATCTCAGAATCCCTGGATTTCAAAATAGCCGTTTTCTGCGCTTGGTTTTTGAAATGAGGTTAACGAAGAAACTTGAGAGGAAAAGAAAATATGTACTTCCAATTTTTCATTGAAAAAAAAAAAAAAAAAAAAAAAAAACAAGTCATCATGACAGTCCTGGGGGCTTTGATGTCGTCATAAATGGTAAAACTATGCACAGAAAATGAAAAAAAGCAATGTAGATTTATAGGAGCCATGATAATGATAGCAAGAAAGGGGAAGAGGAATGTCTGGACAGAGTTTTTTTGTTTCCAGATTGTTAGGTGAGCCGTCTAAAAAGGATGATTTTGAGTCGTTTCTTGGGTGATGATGGAATTTGTGTCATCTTTTTTTGGTAGTCTGATAGAATTTCTATTGTCTTTCTTGGCTGTCTGAAAGAATGTGTGTTGTTTTTCTTGGTTGTCTGATAGAATTTCTGTTGTCTTTCTTTGCTGTATGATAGAATGTGTGTTGTCTTTCTTGGTTGTCTGATGGGATATGTGTTGTCTTTCTTAGTTGTCGGATAGAATTTGTGTTGTCTTTCTTGGTTGTCTGATAGAATTTGTGTTGTCTTTCTTAGTTCTCTGATAGAATTTGTGTTGGCTTTCTGATAGAATTTGTGTTGTCTTTCTTAGTTGTCTGATAGAATTTGTGTTGTCTTTCTTGGTTGTCTGATAGAATTTGTGTTGTCTTTCTTGACTATCTGATAGAATTTTGTGTTGTCTTTCTTGACTATCTGATAGAATTTGTGTTGTTGTTCTTGGGTCACCCTGACAGGGCCTCATATCAGGGAAGGGCAATGGATGTCCATAGATGTAGGGAAAGCCTGCGCATATTAAGTCCGTCAGCCTGGTGTCGCCCTAGGGTCAGACTGCACACAGTTTGAGACTGTTTAACCCAACAGCCATTCATCCCCTCAGTACTGTATAAAAGCCTTGGATTGGGGGGAGGTCGACTCCAAGAAAAAAAAAAAGGGAAACAACTGGACACAGCTGCTTGATGTAGCACACTCTTTCCTGCTATGTTCCAGATGTCCCCTATCCCCAGCAGCTGGTCCTGGAGCGGCAGCTGACAACCAGCGTTCTCATCAGCTGGCGGCCTCCTCAGGGCCTGGACGCCAGTCAGGTGCAGGCCTACCATGTGTACCTGAACGGGGTGCTGAGAGACCACGCTGAAGGGCAGCGAGAGAACCAAGGCCTTGCTGGAGGATGTGGATGCCAACCAGGTCATTGCTAGTGCTGTGTCTGTCTCCTCCAGTCCAACTGTGCCATGGTCTTAAGTATCTGTGTATGAATGAGAGAGAGAGGGGAGGGGGCAGTGGGGGGGGGGGGGGTGAGAGAGAGACTGGGGGAGAGATAGGATAAAATTCTTTATTTATGAGGATACTACGTAAGCACTGATTCCTTTTTTTACATCCAGTCCTCACCCTGAGTAGGGACTAAAATATGCAGTGAAATAAAGTAATGTATGAAAAATGAAATCGGTCATGCAATCAGAATGAAATATCAAATGAAAAGAAAAGAGAAAAGAAAGAAAAAGACTGAGGGGGAAGAAGAGGAGTGGGATGTAGGGCACAGAGAAAGGTACTGTAATGGACAACAGGTCACATACATAAACCAGAGAGACAGAAATGCTGTTATGTAAAGCTTTTGAAAATAAAGGGTTTTTTTTTTTAAGTATTGTAATACTGTTGACAGTGGTAGCAATAACGGATCTAAACCAGAAATCCTCTCAAGGACAGCAAAGACAACCTCAGCACTGACCAGACAAGAACCTGTATGGATGGACAGTAACATCTCCATGAAACAGAAGCTGAGGTTCCTGTGGTGCAGGGGTATGTCCCATTGTCCGGCGTGCATGCCAGACAGACCTTCACAGTGGATCTGGATAAAAGAATCCAGGTCCAGTAAATGAGGCGTTACTGCAAATTACTAAACTTCAGGAACTGTTCACATCACCAGTGAACAAGGGCATCGAGCCCTCAAGCAGCACATCAGACTATAAGAAGATCTTCGATGGAACTGTTGATGGGGGGAGATGGAAGAGAAGACAGAAAAAAAAGGATGGACTGACTGTTTCTGTTCCAGTTCATCAAGGAGGTGTCGCTGAATGCAGGCCAGTCCATATACTCTACACCACATCCGCTAAGTTTCGAGACCACACTGCACATGATTTAAAGCTGATGGATAAATGAATTAATGACAAAGATGAGAGAATTTAAGAAGAGTGTCTCATGGCTACGACCTAGTAGATGTCTGATCTATGCATTAGCCCAACACGCTATGGTCAGGCCTTTATGGTACTGATGGACCGACAACATTACAGAATGGATAGGGATCACATCTGCAGACACCCAGACTCTGGCCTAGAACCAACAAAGCTGGGAGAAGCTGGTGAACAGTTCTTCAGTGCAGCGCTCCGTGATTCTTCAGAGTACAGGGAGAGGACAGAAGACATAAGTATGTTTGTGGACGGTCTTTTTTTTTTTTTGTATTTTTCCACTGTATATTACTTTGTGAACACCAGAGAAACACAAGTGTTTGAAACAAGTCAATCTGTTTCTCCAACCAGAACCACCGGATCAGTGTCCGCTGCCTCAGCAACCAAGGCAGTCCAAGGACAGTCAGTGCACCATGCTGATTGGACGAGACGTGCTGCCCGTGCCGTCCGACGTGGGTGTGCGCAACGTGACGCAGAGTTCGGCCTGCATCAACTGGATGCCTGGCAACAGTAACCACCCCCACGCCATCCTGTTGAATGGCCGGGAGGTCCAAATGGTCCAGCCTGGCGTCTGCAGTCATACCTTAACTGGTGAGTTGCATCCCTTTTTGTCGTCTGTAGTCATGCACTAATTTGTTAGTTACATCCCTTTGCTGCAACTGTATGGGGACATGTTTACATCACACTCGCACATGCAGGTGACCAAGAGTCAGAATTTTTTTTGTAAGTTATTGTTCCATTTTCTTGATCCACATGAAGATGGGAATGATCCACTTTCATGTAGGTCTGGTCTTCATGCCAGAATCATCAGTGTGCCCAGTCATAAATGGTGCCAACACTGGGCTGACACCTGATGAAAAACAAGCATCAGATCAGATTTCACTTTTGTGAATGGGAAAAAAAAAATTCATGCAAGAAATAGAGTTGATGCCATCATGTCTCTGTATTTTAAGGATGGAATTTGTCAATTTTGTCTCGTTTTTTTTAAAGGATGAATTTGTCCATTTTTTTTTTTCATGGAAAATTGATATCTTATGGCACATAGTTAAACCCATGAAAGTTGTTGTATTTGCCTTCTGCAGTCTTGGCTCCCACTTCACAAATCACAGATGTAAGTCAAATTTAGAAATGAGATTCTGCTAAAAAAAAAAAAATGTGGGTGCATTTCACAGGAGAAAAAAATCAGGGGAGTAGAAAGGGGTCAGAAGAATTCATGGAGATCTAGTCATGTTTTTTTTTTTTTATGCTACCAGGTGACACTGATGTCACAAAATCTCACAGACTTCGTTGCAAGAGCAGGTAGTTGTCATTTTTTGTTGTAGGCAAATGAAGGTCATTCTCTAACATGGTGTATTGGCAAGAATTTGCACATTGAAAGCTCAATGAAAAATGGTCATGTTGAGGTTGGACCAAAAAGTAGATGATATACCTTTTCAAAAGCAAGTTTGAGTTTTCCTGGGGAAGGGATACTCCCTCAGAATTAGTGACTTTTGTTGTTGTTTTTTCAGTGGGACCACTGATAGCTAAAAGTATGCAAACAGATGCAGTGATTTGATAATCACTGTTGGTTTTATGCAGTTGATTTTGGTGTTTGCTTTGGGTGATGAGTGGACACACTGACAGTCTTTTGCACCTCAGAAGGATTTTAATGAAGGAAAGAATTTTCAGCCTGTTCTTTTTTTTATGAGAAAAAAAGAAGTAAGGTAAGGCTTTTTTTTTCCATGCTGCATCGTAATACTTAAAATGTATGTTCTGCCAAGTTCCATATTAATTAACTCGACCAGGAAGCTATGCAACTGATACAGCAGAACAAGGTGTGTAACTGTTGGCTTTGTCAGTGTTATGTCAACTGTGTCAGATTTCTGAGTTTTTACCCGGTTATTGTTTGTATGTAGGTTTGTTTGTTTGTTTTATTGTTTAGTATCTCTGCAGATTTTCATCAAAAGAATTTTCAGGGACAAAAAAAGTGGGGTTAGGGATAGGAGAATACTGAAAGCTAAAGAGACACTTTGCTGGCCACTTCATGGACGTCTATAAGAAACAGTTTCAAAGTTTTTAAACCGTCATAGCATTCTGATTGCCAGAGATGGGTCCATGTTTGGTCAGGGAGGACGTGCGAAAAACAACAACAGGAACAGCTGTATGGAAGTATATTTTTAGAAACCGTTGCATTTCTCATTTGGATCAAATGGCAGGAAGAAGGAGGAGGAGGTGCAGAAAGTTTGGCATGCCATGTTCCAATGTGAAATAAAACAGGCCTGTTTCTGAAAGGTGATGTTGTTTATAGCCCAGCCACTGCAAGGAGCTATATCAGGGCTGTTTTCTGAAAGGTGATGTTGTTTATAGCCCAGCCAACCGCAAGGAGCTACATCAGGGCTGTTTGTGAAAGGTGATGTTGTTTATAGCCCAGCCGACTGCAAAGAGCTGTATCAGGGCGGTTTTCTGAAAAGGTGATGTTGTTTATAGCCCAGCCGACTGCAAGGAGCTACATCAGGGCTGTTCTCTGTAAAGAAGCTGTATTACAAATGAACACACAAGACAGGGTACAGAGTGACAGTTGTTCAATGCATGATGCAAAACAGACACGTGAATTATCAACAAATACCTCTTTTTCAGACCATGACAAATGACAGACAAAGTAAGGGACAAAACTCTGCTCCCAGACGGCTGTCAACAGCAGAACGGTAATCAGAAATGCCAGAGTGACATCTTGTTTGTCTGCGTAGCCATTGCCCAGCCTTCATCCGTATGGGGAATCTTGTTTGAGGCATTTTCCATGTCCTTAATTTGCAATGTCTGAAAAATTCCTTTGCTTCAAAAATTCACTTGCCTGTCAAGTCCTGTGCTTCCAAAAAGCTCTGATTTGCACCTTGTGTTTATGTGTTTGTAGTTTGGCTTGGGGTCAGTAAGGCTACAGCGTGTTTCAGCCTCCTCAAAGATAGTGTTGTTGATGTCGGGCAGGGCTGGCTCCCAATACGGTGTACCGGGTGACCATCACCACCAGACCGTTGTCCCGCTCCTACGGGAAAGGCCCCAGTGGAGTCAGGACAAGGTGTCCTGCAACATCGAGTTCAAAACGCTGGTTGGAGGAGGTGAGTGGCTCTGTTCCATGGAGTTAACGACCACATCTTGTTAGACAGTGTGAAGGAAAGACGTGTCAGTACATGTTGACCGGTCCTTATACACGACACAGAATTGGTAAGTCACAAAACAATACACCCACTCTTTGCTGAAATGTGGGTGGGCATGACATCAGTTGATATGTTTGTCTGTCTGAGTGAGTGGTCAGAGTACGATGACGTGTGCCATATGAATGGACTTTGCTTTGTTCTTCGGCCATTGTCGGTCAGACTGTGTTTAACGTTTAGAGAGACAGAACAGAAAAATGAGGTTTGCCATGGATCAAGAGGACACAGGATCAGTATCTTTGGTCTTTCGCTGGCTGGAGTTCCATCAGGCATGTTGAAGGCATTCACCACTCCCTGTTGATTTGATTGGCTCTCCCACCTACATCTGTTCGCAGGTTGGCTGTCTGTTTGGCACACTGCACCGTCAGTAGTATTAATCTATCAAGTTTGGAGCACATGAACTGTAGTTTATGTGTGGTCAAAGGCTGCGCGCAGGCAGTAGGCCAACCTCCCTGTACAGCAGACAGCAACAAACTGCTATATATTCATTGCCTGAGAGGCGGACCAAACAACTGAACAGTTCTCTTATGCTGTGTGATGCCTGGGAGTGATTTGCATATAGTGACCTGCATCAGCGAATGGGACACTGGCAAAGGTGAGACGCGTATCCTGCCCCCTCATGATCCATGGGTCATCGCAAAAATTTGTCATGTTGATTAATTGCTGAAGGTATGACTCATTGTCTGCAGCTTCAGATCAGGTTCTCGTTGTTCTCTGTGTCTTGTACAGCTGTTCCAGACCCGCCGCTCAACGTTCAGGTGGAGGCAGGACCAAGGGAGGGCACTCTGCTGTTAACATGGCTGCCTGTGACCATCAATTCTTCAGGGTTTTTCTAATGGTGCTGTCGTCACAGGCTATGTTGTTTATGCAGATGGGAATCGAATCAAAGAGGCCAAAGGACCTACCAGTGAGTTATACATGATTTTGTTTGTGTTGTGTTGGGAGCAACTCATTCATATCTAGGCTACTGTAGACAGCAAGTTAACATAGAACAAATAAAACAGATAAACAAAGGAAAGAGAAAAAAACAAACACAAAAACACTCAGCTGTTGACCTGAAATTTACCAGAACTATAACTATTTGACTTTAATTCAGAAAATAATAGTACATAGTGTGACCTTTTACAGTTCTTGTTAAATTTTGTGCTTCCTCAAATGTAAAAGAATGAACACAATATTTGCAGGCATTCAGACTTGCATACATGCAAACACCACTCGTTCACACCCCCTGCACACATGCACACACACACACACACATGCGCACTCACACACACACACACAGGCATGCATACATATTTGTTCATGTGCGCGCGCACACACACACACACACACACACACACACACACACACACACAAACACACACACACACACACATACACATAGGTGAGCATGCTTGCACACATGCATGCACACACATTCACACACTCCATCTCTCTCTCTCTCTCTCTCTCTCTCCCTCTCTCTCTTCTTTGTCCCTCTCACTCTCTCCATGTCTCACTCTCTACCTCCCTACCCTGTCACACACACACACACACACACACACACACACACACACACACACACACACACACACACACACACACACACACACACACACACACACACACACACACACACACACATACACTCATACTCACACACACACACACACACACACACACACACACACACACACACACACACACACACACACACACACACACACACACACACACACACACAAGGGATAGACAGATCAATAAACAGACAGACACAAATGAGGATACCCCCACGCCCCATATGACCTGTGCTGTGGTGGTTGCCAGATGACCACATGGTGCTGGGCAGAGAGGACTTCAGAGGCTGCGTCCCCAAACAGCTGACCGTGCGCACCGCCACCGTGGACCAGCTGGAGTCCGCCGACTCTGTCACCGTCTTCCTGCCCCACAACCTGGTCCGCGAGGTCACCGCCGCCACTGCTCGCTCAGTGGCTGCAGAGGCTGTCCGGGCTGCCAGTGCCAGGAAGGTGAGAAGGCGCCAGGTGTCTGTGTGGTGAGAGCGCACCTGGTCATTTGTGTGAGAGAACACAAGGGGCATCCTTTTAGACTGTTCGCCAGGTATATGACTTGTTGTGTTTGACCTGTTGTCTTCACAACTTTGCAAGAACTCACTTGGTACCTGCGTGAGAACTCCCCTGATACCAATGTGAGAACTCATCAAGTACCCATATGAGAAACTCGCCAGGTATCTCTGTTTAAAACTCACTTGGTACCTGTGTGAGATCTAACATGGTACCTGTGTGAGGACTCACCTGCTGCCTGTGTGAGAGTTCACCAGGTACGATTGTGAAAACTGGTCTGGTACCTGTGTTAGAACTCACATGGCACATGTGTGAGACCTCATCTGGAACCATTTGAGAAGAGGCCTGGTCTGTGGATGAAAAAAGGCACCAGAAGCCTCTATGAGAGCTGTCCTTATACCTGTGTGAAAACATCCCTCTATCTCTCTCTCTCTCCCTCTCTCTCTCTCTCTGTGTCTTCTCTCTCTCTCCTCCCTCCCCCCCCCCCTCTCTCTCTCTCTCTCTCTCTCTCTGTTATGTTAGAATCCTTTGTCCCTGAAGGGACAAGGGCCAGATGGAAAAAAACATCTTCTGTTACCCACACTAGAATAAAGATTCTCTCTCTCTCTCTCTCTCTCTCTCTCTCTCTCTCTCTCTCTCTCACACACACACACACTCACACACACACACACACACACACACACACACACACACACACACAAACGTAGATGCTCATAGTCACAGTCCACATGATAATCGCAAGTCTCTTGTTGTCTGAACATTTGCAATCAAAAAGCAGTGAAAAGATCAGAGAAAAGTGGATTTCCCTGACAGAGAGGTCATCAAAACTGCATTGAAGCAACGATCTGTCACTGCTGTGCTTATGCTGTAGACACATGCTGGTTTGTGCTTGGGTAGAAAGACTGCAATCATGAACAGGGTCTGGTTGGTCCACAGTTCTGTTTGAGTCGAAGACCACGTCGCAAGCCTCAGTGTGTGAAGGTGACAGACTGTGCCTGTGTCTTGGAATGCAAGGAATCTTGGGCTTTGGAGGAGGAAGAGAGGGACTTGAGGGGTGGGGGGCATTTAAAGTTTGAAACTACAGTTTCATTCTGCTCCATGATGGTTGAATGCATGTTGTAGGAGGAAAACCCAGGTAGCTGAAGAAGCGGAGTAGATAGATAGTGGATTGCTCCATGTTCTGCTCTTCTCAGTGTGTTCTGCAAAATTTAGTTGTGAACCAGACCACACAAGTCATCAAAAACTTGGTTCCGAAGGAGTGCAGACACAAAGGTTTTGATTTTACATATCATTTTTTTTTTCAGGTGAATTTTAAAGAAATGCATTAGT
>JADBJO010002168.1:50000-90000 GCA_016801955.1 Conus betulinus
AGTACTAGGCTATTTGTAGTTTGTCAGAATTGAAGACTCTCTGCTCAGTCTATGCAGCATCATGTTTGCCACCACAGAAGGAAGCAGGATAGCTGATATTGCATTTGGATTTAATTTCACGAATTTATGCTCAGATTGCATGATGAGATTGTACCTACCCTGGTGAAAACCTGAGCTTTTTTTCAACTGGCAGGGTAGTTTCCCGGCTATAGGACAGGTGGTATAGACATGTCTAGAAAGAGTGATTCAAGAAGTTCAGTCATTTTGCCCCTGGTTGGGTTCTTGGATGCAGCTTTAGACAGGTTAAATGAGAAAATCTGGCCACAGTGAGTGAGCAGAAGATGAGAGAAAAAAAAAAAAGAAGAAGAAGAAAAAAGAAACCAGTTTGAACTCCTGTGAAACACTATGTTGAAAGCATTCATAAAAAGATGAGCATTTAAGAGAAAAGATGACATTATATTGAGGGGCAATGGAAAAGCAGTGGAAGACTTTATCTTCCACTTTTGTGTCCTAATCTTTTTTTTTTCACAAGTTTTCTGTTTGATATCTACAATAGAAGAAGAATTTACAGTGGTTTTCAGAGACTTTAGGACTTGTATTTTTCATTGTTTATTGTCAAGTATTTATGTTTCATCTGTGTGTGTTGGGGGGGGGGGGGGGGGGGGGGTATGGGTGGTGTAGGAAATTACTCCTGAACATTTTATCTGTTTGTTCTTTTGTTTATTTGTTTGTCTTGTACACTAGTATTGAAATTAAACAGACAAAAATGGATAACATCAGCTGCAAGTATGAAAGGTCTCAAGTGTGGCATTATATCAATTCTGCTGAAGGGTCTCAGTTTGGCCGTTATTGATCACAAACATATCATAATAACAGTCATGTTACAGTAACTGTTGTTTTTTTTTTTTCTTACATACACCAAGTACATAATTATGTACCATCATAAACTTGATTTTTTAAAAAAAAAAAATGTGTGTAACACACGTGGTGTTGTGAAGACAGGTCAGAACTCTTCAGTGACAGTAATATTTCTGATATCACACATTAGCAGTACACACCAGGCAGGCATTCTATCGCAAATGTTGTTATGCTGAAGAGGTTGGCTCTGGGTAGCACTGTTTAAATGCATGTCTGCGTGATGAGACTGAAGACATATTGTATGATGAATGCCATTCTGCAGCCAGATCATAAACTGCACAGCCAGTGAATTTACAATACATTTTATTTCACAGAGTTTATGTTGTGTCCTTGAAAAGTCTTTAGCAGTTGGATTTTTTACTTGGAGGTTTTTTCAAAGGTTTTCTAAAACTTTTGTCTAGACGTGTTTGAAAAGTCCTTGACTGTCGGACTTTTGTCCTGAGGTACTTAAAAAGTCTTTGACTTTTTGTGAGGAGGTGGTTGAAAAGTCCTTGCTGTTGCACTTTGATATGATGTGGATGAAAAAGTCCTTGACTGACTTTCATGTGGAGGTGATGGAAAAGCCTAAAGATTCATTATCACCCAGTCTTTTTTATATTATTATCTGTCCTAAAAAGATGAAGACAGACATTGTTCAGAGAATAAAGAATGTATGCTTGAGATTTATTTTACCTGTATCGGTGGCAGAACTGCACTAACTGTTATTGTAGGTGTATATAGTATGTGAATGCCATGTCATTAATCAGTAAATCATGACATGTTTCAGAATATATAGTATATTTGTATTGAATGTTTTTGGTGCTTTATAACAATACTTTAGAGAAACAATGATCTTGAAAAAAAAAAAGGAAAAAGTCCTTACAATATTGATTGCTAGGACACAGTGAACCCCTGTTTTATCTGTGTAAGTCTGTCGAATGTTAGCAGTGTGAAGAATTAGTGCTCACTTCTGTGTTCTTCTAGCGTTCTGTGGTTCACTGTACAGTTTGTTTTAAAGTGTATAGAAGGATACCAGTGTAATGGGTTTCAGCCTGAAATGGATTTTTGAAGGTTAAGATGTGAAGGATGTTGAAAGCAAATGATTAAGTACATAGAATAATAAATATATAAATAAAGGGAGTTAGCACATAAAAAAAGGGAAGAAAAATGGAAATGAAGCTCAGGTATTCAGCTATGAAACGACCAGTTTTATAGACCGTTACTTTGATTTCCTTGTTTTTACAGTTTGATTTGCTTTCTTTCTGTCATTTTCTTTTTTCTCTTCAGGTGGCTTCTTTTTCTGTTCTCATTTTTATTTTTGGGTTTTTTTTTTTTTTTTCTTTTTTTTTTTTTTTTTTTTTTACTTTCTTTCTTGCTTTTTCTTCATTTATTGTCTGAAGGTTTGTTGTGCTTTCAGGTCATACTTTTGGCATGTTATTGTTTTGTTTGTGCTTTTTGGTTCAGTTTGCTGGTGCTTGTAGCACATTAATACTATAACACCATTTCACCAAGTGAATATCAATTCTAACAAACCTGACTCTAGACTTTATATTGTAATGCAGAATTAACTATAAAGAGACAGCTTTTTTTTTTTCTCTTTTTTTTTTCGAATGGGCAGTTGAATGCAATGTAATGTACACATGTGAACAGTTGACAAGGATCTTTGACTTTTAATTTCTTTTAAAGGAAGTTAAAGTTAATTTGCATGGTTTCCTGGTTCTGAGTTACTTGTATTGTTTTGATTTAAAACATATGCTGTTGTGTAGTGGAATAGTGTTAACTTTCTTTCGGACTTTTTTGGTGCTAGATGTTATCATCATACCGTTTGATTAGTACTATTTTCTATTTTATTCTAGGAGAGAATTATGGATAGATGTAATTGGTTCAAGTTTGTAGGAATATTTTCAATGACCTAATTTCTGTAAAATTGCAAAAATGTCAGTGACTGATTTGTTCAAGTTTGTAGGAATATTGTTAGTGGACCTGCTGGGGGGGGGGGGGGGGGGTTGTTTGTTTGTTTGTTTGTTTTGTTTATAGGAGTATCATCAATGACCTGATTTTTTTTTCAGCTTTGTAGGAGTATTATCAGTGACCTGATTTTTTTTTCAAGTTTGTAAGAGTACTGTCAATGACCTTTTATTTTCGAGTTTTGTAGGAGTATTATCAGTGACCTGAATTTTTTTTTTTTTCAAGTTTGTAGGAGTATTATCAATTATCCTTTTTCTCAAGTTTATAGGAGTATTATCAATGACCTTTTTTCAAGTTTGTAGGAGTATTATCAGTGACCTTTTTTTTTTTCAAGTTTGTATGAATAGTGTCAGTGACCTGATTCGATGGAGTTTGTAGAGGCTGCTAGTAGACCTGACTTGTTCAGAGTTGTAGGAAGCCCATGCGGACTGACTGAGAACTGTGTGAGGTCGATGAGAGGTGTGCAGCTGTTCACAGCCGCTCTTGGTCACATGGTGCTGACTGAGAAGTGTGTGAGGTCGATGAGAGCTGTGCAGCTGTTCACAGCCGCTCTTGGTCACATGGCGCACACTGGGTAGTGAGGAGAGCACCTGCTCAGTGGTTCATGCATTATTTTTGCAACCTCATGGTCTGAGGTCAGTGGTTTGGATCCTGGCTGTGGCTGGGGGTAAGAGCAGAGATTTTTTTTACATGTCTCATATATCGGCAGGTCTACCAGCGCATTGAGTCTCCTCAAGTGCATGAGCATCCAAAACGATCCAGTATGTTTGTGAGAGATCAGTCATCCTTGTCAATGCATGGTTGGTCATGGTCACAGGTGGCATGGGTCCAGCCTGAACTCTGGATGGAACTGTTCTCTGAACAGAGAAGTGAAGAGTATGAATGTCAAGTCCCACAGTCAGACAGAATCAGACTCAGGAGCAGCAGTAGAACAAAAAGATGAAGAACTGTCGTAAGACCCTTGTCAGAAGTTTTTCAACACGTACCAGAGAACTGAAAAGACAGTCACCAGAGGCATAATTATGTTTTCCCCCCACCAATCTTAGAAAGGGCAGGAATTGAAAAGAATATCTTGGAATGGACATACCTGTTTGTGTAATTAGATGTAAACTGAGTTATGCTAAAATACCACCCTCCCTTCTCAACAACAGGCGGAGAAGACCCGAAAGTCTCCCAAGCCTGTGCCCCGCAAGGTGTCGCCCTCTGTGGGGCAGGCGTCGGGGGAGAAGGAGGCGGTGTTTGGGGTCAAGCAGTTCCACGGCCAGAAGCCAGACCGTCCCAGAAAGACGGCCTGCTGACCACGCCCATGATCGTTCCTGCCATCGGTGAGACGGACAGGGGGGCTGTGTGAGCCATGGAGTGGGCTCTGCAGATGTTCTGTGGCTCTGTGTGTGTGTGTGTGTGTGTGTGTGTGTGTGTGTGTGTGTTTGTGCAAGTTCTCTGTTCTTTTCTGCCTGTTTCTTTGTCACATGCTCTCTCCTATGCCTTTCTCTCTGCCTTTCTCTCTGTCAGTGTCTGTCTCTCTCTGTGTCTCTCTCTGTCTGCCTGTCTGTCTCTCATTCTCTCTCTCTCACCCTCCCTCTCTCTGGCTGTCTGTCTCTGTCTGTCTCACTTTGTCTCTTTCTCTGTCTGATTGTTGTCTGTGTGTGTCTGTCTGTCTCTCTCTCTCTCTCTCTCTCTCTCTCTCTCTCTCTCTCTCTCTCTCTCTCTCTCTCTCTCACACACACACACACACACACACACACACACACACAAACACACACACCTTCACTCTCCCTGTCTGCCTCTCTCTCTGTATATCTATTTCCTCTTTCTTTTGATTGTGTATGTCTTTTCCGTTATTCCTATCTCTGTCTGTCTGTATGAATCTTCACCTTTCTATGTCTTTCATTTGCTGTCTAACCTCATGATCATCCCTAGATGGCCCCTGTTGTGCAGAAATCACTCGTGACAGCAGCACAGAGCGGGGAGGTTCCTTTGAGGAGGACGTCGACGCCAGTCACCATCGACCCACCCCCGCCAGCAGAAGCCACATCCATGAAACGACAGCAGCAGCGACAAAGATCCCTGGAGGACGGGGTGGAGAGAAACCCATGTCAGGCCATGACCCCGTCACTCAGCGATATCGCTCCTCAGGGGACGAACCCTCCGCCTTCCGTAGCGTGGAACAAGGAAAGCAGCGTGCAGCCGTCCCAGAGTCCCGCGGGGCAGACGGTGGAAAGCCCAGAGATTCCAGAAAACGTCACACAGCGACCAGGGTCAGGGCAGAGCCACCACGGTCCCACACGCAGCTCTCCGAGCCACCACGGGCCCCACACGCAGCTCTCCGTCCCGCAGAGTCAAAGAGGAACGACTCCAGGAAGAAGAAAAGCTCTCCGCCCTGGAGAGTGCCCCGCCTAAACCTGCCCGCCGTACGCCTTCCGAAACAGAGGAGGCGAACGACAGAGACTCAATAACGGAAGAGATGACGCCCATGATCGATGACTCCACTGTGCGGTTGTTCATTGCCTTGTTTGACTACGACCCAATGACCATGTCGCCCAACGTGGACTGTGTGGAGGAGGAGCTGCCCTTCAGGGAGGGACAGATACTGAAGGTGTACGGGGAGAAAGATGCAGACGGCTCTTCCGGGGGGAGGCGGATGGGCGGGAGGGTTATATTCCGTGTAACATGGTGTCTGAGATCCACATTGATGACCCGGAGCTGGTGGAACAGCTCCTGAAGGAGAACCAGACCAACGTGCAGCAGAGCAGCTCAGCAGGTGGGATGGACATGTGGGATGTGTGTGTGTGTGTGTGTGTGTGTGTGTGTGTGTGTGTGTGTGTGTGCACATTGATGTGCATCGATGCATGTGTGCACATGAGCACGTCTGTGTACACAGATACTATGCAAATTTTAAAAGGTATTTGAAATAACTCTGCCAATTATCATGAACAAACAAATTACAAGACAAAACACGATGGGTTTCGATCTCTTCGGTCTTCTTCAGGCAAGACACATAACACTCAGAACAAAAAAAAATGGAGAACAAGCAATCGCTTGTCTTCTCATATTCAGTGCAAGATGGGCACTGAATGACAAAACCAAAATCATCCATTCTGTTGGCCACTGTCAACAAAATCTTCCATTCTTTTCATCATTTTCAACTTGGTAGATGGATGTAACAAATGTAAAATCATCAATAGGCAGCGACAGTCTTTACAAAACTGAAGCTGGTAGATCTTTTGAGTGTTTATGTGTATGTATGTGCAAGCATGTGTTCTGTGAGCATTTGTACTCACATGTTATGTGTGTTGCAGTCAAGAGTCTCTCATAGCTGCCAACTCCCCAATTTCTATGTAATTTCCCCTGGTCAGGAAATATTCCCAGATCCCAAATTTAGTGGGGGGAAAAAAATCCTTAATTCCAAATTTGTTCTAAAATGCGGGATTTGGGGGGACCTATTTTTTAACATGGATGATAAAACATTGCAGCACAAAGCCCAACTGATGTTATGTGGATGTTGGCAACTGTATGTATGGAAAATGCCTATTCTTTTCAAACCCACATTTGTCAACTGAAACATAAGGAGGGTAAGAAATGCTTTGAGTCAAAAGCCAAACTGCCCCTACCCCTGTTCAACTCCTGGTTCCCAAATTATGATTACAGAAAGATAGCAGCTATGATGTCTGAAAAATAATGCACCAGAAGATGTCATACTCTCCGAACGCTGATAGGTCACATAACTACTAACAGTTTGAACACAACAAGGCAGTTTGAGCAGAACATTGGGAAACATAGCCATGTTTTGATGGATTCGTGTTGATGCACAGATGGCAAAATGAAGAGCGAAGGCCACTTGACGCCCAATGGTGTGGCCCCACGACCCGCCTCCGGCCCCACACGTCGCACCGTGGCCTTGTATGACTATGACCCTCAGGAGTTGTCCCCCAATGTGGACTCTGAGGTATGCTTCTCCCTGCTGGTTGGCTGTTCTCCACCCCCACCCCTACCCCTTGCTCTTTCTTGCTCTCTCTGTGTCTCTCTTTCTTGGTGTGAGCAGGTTGTGTGCAAGTATGTGTGTGTGTAGGGGGTGTGTGTGTGTGTGCATGCGCGCACTTGCGCACGCTTCTCTGCATTTCCTAAGAAAGGCTTCTCACACACACACACACACACACACACACACACACACACACCTTGTGGAATGATTGTGGGCAGATTTCATCACCATGTCTGATCCAGGGGAAATTCATAAAGAGGTAATGATTGAAATAATTAAGGGTCAAACAGAGAGACAATCAGTAGATTTTTTTTTTTCCAGTGACTTGAAGTCAGGCTTTTCCTAATAACTTTTTCAAAAAGAGTGTGTGATTTATTGTCAGAGGAGGGTGTGACTGACTATTTCCCTGATGTTTGTTTGAAATTTGGACACATCAAAAGATAGCTAATACAATGGGGACTAAGTATCAGATTGCCAGAATGGTAAATTAGAACCTGCCAAAGAATACTTTCTTAATTATAGTTTGTTGTAATTTATTTATTTGTTCTTTTTTTTTTTAACAAATCCTCTATATTTTGCATTGGTTTTACTTCTTCATTTACCAGACTTTTTTTTTTTTATTAATTCATTTCATGCATGCATCTTGATCTAGTAGTATTCAAAGAAAAGAAAATGATTGTCTGTATTGTAATCATAACCAACTGGAGACTCGTGATGGTTAGTGATTAGTTCCATACCTATTCCTGATCTGTCTCCATGCCTAGCTGGAGCTGGCCTTCAAGCAAGGGGACATCATCTTCATCACCGGAGAGATGGACGAGGGATGGTTTCTACGTGGGGGAGCTGAACGGCGTGCGTGGCCTGGTGCCCTCCAACTTCCTGCAGGACGCACCGCTCTCCGACGAGGACGAGGTGCTGGAGAGTGCCTCCATGGTGTCCCCCTCACGCTCCAGGGGCAGCATCTCCGCCGCCTCCCGGCGCTCGGACTCCCTGAGCACCCTGAATAACGTAGGTGGTGGCGGCAGTGGGGGTGAGGAGTCGTCGGCTTTGCATGTGGCTGCTGGTGTGCTCACCGCTGACCTTTTCCCCGCCTGTGGTGGTGCCTCACCTGGTAATCCTCCTCCTGCCTCCCTCTCCTTTCTGTCTGGCCGCTAAAGAGTAGACAGGGCTGCTGGAGGGTGTGCTGTGCAGTGCCCAGTGAAACTGTGGGCTGTTTGTTGTCTGGTGACCTGTGGGTAACTGCCAGAGCTAGTTTGGGGGGTGGGGTGGAAGGTGTTGGCTTTGATGAATTCAGCCTGTTTGTTATTGAAGGTAGTGCTTGTGGTTAATTGATGAAAGGGGCATCATTATTGTTGTTTTAGCGTGTCCAGGAGACAGCTATTAAATCTGAATTTCAGTTTTCTCCTGTGGTGTATGTGTTTCCAAAGTAAGATTCTTCACCAGAACTAGTCTGTGGATGACCTGGACTGATGCATATGGTTATGACACTAGCAGTGAAGATTGAATAGATGTGTTCGTTAATCTAGCTGTATCTGTGTGTGTGTGTGTGTGTGTGTGTGTGTGTGTGTGTGTGTGTGTGTGTATGAGTGATGAAAAGAAGATCATGACTGCATATGGTTTGGTGTTTTTAAGTTTGGTTATAGTTATGGGGTACTGCATCATGCTTATTCAATGTTTAAATGGTTAATTCTCATAATTCCAACTGTTATATTTTTCAACTTTTTTTTTTTTTTTTTGCACATATACTGGTCCATATTAACATCAACGATTTGTGGATTCTTAATATTGTGAGGGAAAATCAACTGACCATGATTATTCAGTTTATGCGTCAGTAACAAAGATCGATATTAGACATTATTTTGGAGTCAGTTGAAAAATGTAGATGCAGATGTCCAACTTGAGTTTGTTCCCTTTGTTACAAAGATTTTTTTTTTTCAGTCGTTTCAGTGCATGCCAGAGTGCACCAGACTGTTTGGTTAGACCTCACTATTTTCCAACCGTTTGTCACTTTTGAGTTGTAACTCCATGGATTATTTAGCCAGAAACAGTGCCTGCCCCCAGCTAGACCCGGTAAGAAAGGAGGGGAAAGTGCTGGAGTGGACGCCCTTGTTTTGAGTCACCATGGCAACCTTCTCTAGTCACATCTCTAGCTCAAGTCTGCACTGTTGTAGTGTTTTTTTTTTTCTGCTTTATTTTCCGTCTTTTGAGTTTTCCAGCTTGGTCAGGTTTAACAGCAGATGTAAAAGGAATTATCAAGATGTGTGTGTGTGTGTGTGTGTGTGTGTGTGTGTGTTCTTTTCGAATAGTGTTGTGTATCAGTATCAACTGCAAATTGTGTGACTGCATGTATGCGACTAACTTAAGTTGTTTTTAAAGTTTGCCGGGGGTGGGGGGGGGGGGGGGGGGGGGGGGGGGGGGGGGCATTTGAGGATATGAGAAATTCTAAATAGTCACTGAATGATAACTTGTCATCAAACAAAGCATGATCTGGAAAAGACCCAGTGGTCCTTGTTAGCTTGCAGAGAGAAGAAGGCACACAGTCAGGGAATTATCTGTATAAGCCTGTAAAAGCTCCGGAAATAGGAATGAAGTTTGCAATCCACATGATGAATTTCTTGTTCATTGTATAAAGATAGCGGTAACACTACAATAAAAAGAACTATTGCGATAGGAGTATAGAGTCATTTTTATCAGGAATAAGTGAAGTGTTGGCCTGTTACACAGATTCAGACAGCAACTTTTATCAGGAGCAGAAGGTTTTGTTGTCGTTTGTTTTTCACTAGTGCAGGATGGCAGGATAACTTTGATCAGAAACAGAAAACTTGTTGATTTACCTGGCCTTGCTGTTGGTTTTGTGCACATTTGAACTAATTTTGAGTTTGTTTGGTTTTGATTGTGGATCTTGTGAGTGGTCAGTTTTGTGCGATATCCTGGTGTTTGCTGTAGACTTAGGTGTAGATAAAGAGTGATCGATGATGTGAACCTTGGATAGGAATCACATTGGGCGACAGATGCATGATAGGAACATCAGTTGTTTCCCTTTGTGGGTGTAAGTAGTTGGGCTATTTTTAGTCTACACCTGTTGATTTGGGAATGTATTAAGGTGGTGAATTTCTCTGAAGCTGTATGCAGGGATCAGTGCATGTCCCATTGTGTTTATGATGGGGATGCATCATGCTGTGGCCACGTCAGACCTGGTTTTTGAGGGAGTTGACAGGGTTGGATAGTGTGTGCTCCAACCTGGTCACTAACATTGTGTTATACTGATGTTGCTACATAGTGCATGGGCTAGAAATGCTGGTGAAGAAGACTGACTCTGGAGTCAGGCTGCCTGGTCCATTCCTACTGTTGACATACAGGTGCTGTTTTTCTTGCATGGGCTTTCACTTCAACGCCAACATTTTTGCCCATAATTTTTATACAGAAGGCTGACACAGGCATCTCTAAAGTCGCCGCCAGTGTTTAAACTCAGCTTGGGTTTTTTTTCCCAATCCACTTGGGTTAACGCCAGCTGTTTTTTGGCCAGTGATTACATTTGGCAACCTTGACAGTTGGATGATCAGTGACTTTCTTCCCAAGGGTTCTTGAGAGCGTTCATTCAAATGGTGGTTGGTAAGAGGTGGAGATGTTTTTGTTTAAACCTGTTGCTCTGCATGGCACAACACATGTTTTTTTTAAAAAAAAGAGATGAGGAGTTTATATTATGGATCTGTATTGTAGTTAGCGTTATTCCTCACATGAGAAAGGGTTTTTTTTAATGTTAGCCTATCTTGTTTCACACAAAAAAAGTTTGATTCTATACTGTTCTTTGATGTGCCAAGTGTACTTTCCAAGAACATAGCCACTACTTTGTTAGAGACTACAACTGCCTTGGTCAGCTCAGCTCTGAACTGCCATGTCCTCATCTCCTACTGTTAAGCATGGTGAACACCAGATACATTAGGCTCTGTTGATGCTCAGAGAGCTGAAGGCCCACAAACACGTCCATCCAGCATGCTCTGCTTTGGACAACAGAATGGGGGAATAAACACATCTTCAAGCGAAAGCTCTCTCACAGAAACAAATGGACACAAAGTCAACAAATGACAAAGACAGATATTTCCTTTGCTTTTCATGTTTTGTAAAAACTTCAGTGACCTTTTTTTTTATAATCAACATTCTGTAAGTTCTTCTTGTTTTATTATCTGTCCAAGCAGGAGGAGCTAAGCTCCTGAGTCTGCCTTTCTCCCTTATTTCTCTTGCCTCACAGAAGGTTCACAGAAAAACTGTCGCCTTCCTTCTTCATCAGCAGGGCAAGCAGCATAGGTTGCTTGCCAGGTCTGCTGTCCCAGCATTTCTAAGAAACAAAGAGACAGTTCTGCATGCTACAGAAAGAAGAAGACTGTCTGGGAAATAATATCCATTATCAGTCAGAGGCAAGGGCCTCACTCATGCAATGTGTTAAAGAGTTTTTTTGTTTTTTTTTTTCAAAAAACGCGTAAATAATTTGGTTTCTTGCTCCAGTATGTTAGGAAGCCTGTCGTTCTGTGTCTTCTGTACACTGTCAGCCTGTGTGCTATATTTTGAATGGAGCGTGGTGGTCGGCCATGTAGAGAAGTGGAGTTTGTGTAGTGTTGGTCTTGTGCTGTGATCTGATTGGTTTGGTGCATTGTGGTGTATGCCGTGTGCTGTGATTTGGTTTGACCCGGTTTGGTTTGGTTTGATTTTGGTTTGAGTTTGCATGCCTCTCTGAGTTTCTGTATCTGAAGGCCTTGGTACCCAGGGTCTGAAACAGAGGTAGTTGGCTGTCTGGGTTTTTTTTTTTTTTTTTGTTATTATGTGTAATGAGGGTGTGTACAGCTGTGGCAGATCAGGTAGCATGTGCTGGTTTGTATGTTTTGTTTCATTTATTTCTCCTTTTAAGCTTGTGTTGATAAATAATCCGTTATATACAAAAGTCTGTACCCATAAATGTAGCAACAGAGGATTGATTTCTGTGCTGGAAGGGGTTTTTTTTGTTGTTGTTCAGTTATGGAACATCTTCATTTTTACCTGGCAAGTTCTTAATTTTCTTAAAATGTTCTTGCTAAACAGAGGCATTTTTTAAAACCCTTTCAAAGGCATTTATTGTAATTGGTGTATAATGCAATTGTTTGTGTTCTTTTTCTTTTTGATAGTGTCCAGTTCAAGAAGTGAGCAGTTTCTTAGACTATTATCTACAAATGTTCAGTTTGCCTTGAAAGGAAGTTCTGGTCAAGGGACTCTGTGATTTGTGAATAGATCTGCAGAAAACTGGTCCACAAAACCAGGTTGTTGTTTTTTTTCTGGAAGGTAAAAAGTCAAATGTATTATTTAAACTTATCATTGAAAATAAATTGTCTATTTTCATCACATTTAGCAGCATGCCAGTATACTAAAAAAATTTTTGTCTAGTCACCTTGTCTTCATGCTTCTAAAGGCTCAGGCCTAAAGAATTGAGTGACTGATTGATTAGGTGATACAGATAATAGGTTGTGTCTTGAGAAAAAAAGCAGTTGATTATCTTATGTTTTGTAGATAATATAGCATCAGATTTCTGCATGACCAGTGTTGGAAAGAGGTACTGAACACTTTGATTAAAGTGACCAAAAGTTGTGTAATTGGGACAACTACATCTTGCTGTAGAGTGCATGAGCTTGAAGGGGCAAATGTCATGATTTTGTAATGCATGCACATTATTCACAGATGTGTGGATTTGGGTTTTGCAGACGTCACGCAAGGATCGGCTGTCACTGTCCCCGCCAGTGGAGCGCGCAATAGTGCTCGACGCTCCCAGCGACCCTAGCCCCGCAGTGGAGGAGGAAAAGCGCAAGAAGAAAAGCGGCCTGCTGAACAAAGGCCGCAGCATCCTCAAGAAGTTGTCAAGGTAGCCAAGGAGAAAGAGGACCCCGTGGTTGGCCCTGTGCCTCTGCCGGAACTTCTCAGTGCGAATGGAAAGGCCAAAGAGTTTTCATGGTGTGGAAAGGCGTGTCACCATGCCTGCAACAGGTCTTCTTCCAGAGTACAATGTGCCAAGCTGCCTCCCTAAACAAACATGAACACTCTCTGTCAGAGGTAACACTTGCTTCAGTGTTGGACTGCCCGCACCTCAGTGTAATGGACTATGAGTGACAACGTCATGAAGAGCACAATTCACAGAATCAAAGTGACTTCAGCCATTGTGATGAACTTACTGCAGGTAGCAGTGACAAAGGTGTGAATGTGGATCAATGTGGTGGGAACAGAGAGAGAGAGAGAGCATGTTGTGCTTGTGGTTTGAGAAAAATGTTAAACTGGACTGTGTCCTTGACCCCCCTCCTCCATCTGAACATGACCCTGACAAGCACCGTGAGGATTTTGAGGGGGAGCAATCCGTGCCAACGCCAGTGCTTTCAGTGACCCCATCTACATCCTGCTACATTCCTGGTCAGTGACTGTGTGACATGACACAGCGTGTGATGAACCAAAAGACCACAGAAAACAATGGTGTGATTTGGGATTAGAAACCATCACAGCAGGAAACCCAGCATCATGGATTTTTAGAGGCATGTACGTGGGAAAATCCTCCGTTGTGTGGATCATAGGAGGTGGTTAAGTGGGAAAGACTCTCCACCTTCTGGATAGTGGAGGCAGTTATTGGGGGAAATCCTCCATTATCTGGAGGAACTGATGTGGGGGAAACCTCCATCTTCTGGTCGATGCTGTGTGGTGGGAAACCAGAAGAAAAGACATTGGAAGAGAGAGAGAAATGCCTCAGATTGCCAAAGACCATCAAGTGCCCAAAGCCAATGCCGTGTTGGCATGCTTCTTGTAGAACCTGTTTTGACCTCCCCTGGATGACGGTGGATCACGCTGCGGAGGGACAGGTCGTGTTGGGTGGGTGAGGAACACATGTGGAACTTAATGTATGTGGGCCACGCTCTTGACTGTGACTTGTGATTATAGGTCATGTGACCTGTTCAGTAGTCCTTTGGTTTAGTGCCCTCTGCGTATTGACATGAGTGCTTACACCATGTGTGTGTTTAAATACCTCTAAGCTTTGTTTACGACTTAAATGCTGCATTTCCAAAATTCTGCACTAGAGTTTAAATCCCACTGTGAAGTTTTTTTGTTTTTTTTTATCAACAAAACAACAAGATGGAGGAGAGGATGGAGCTGAATGTGTTCTATGAACAGTGAAACATAGAAACCAAAACACACTGAACACCACAAAAAAGAAGAGAAGAAACAGGAACAGATCTTTCCTAGATCTTGTGCAGATCTTTCCTGTATACGTTTTCTGCATGGCACACACTTTAAAATTTGACGTTTCAATACACAGCAATGAATCCCAAAGAAGTTGTGTCCAGTTTTTTCACAGAAAGGTTAGTATCATAATCAGCTGTATATCTTCACAGGGAATGTCTGTTGGTTGTGAGGAATGACCGATTGAGCTTGGTGAACTCAGGTCTTATCATTCACTCAGTGTGCATGTCTACAGTCCTGTACACAACCAGTGATGGTGGGAAGTGTTCACAGCAGAGGAAGTGGTGCTCGTCTGGAGAGCAGCCATCTTGGAGGGTGGGTCCCAGGATACATGGGCTTGGTGCTTTGCCTGCGGAGGTGGGAGCAGGAAGAGGTAATGATGCGTCACAGCCAATGCCAAAAATGATAGCAAGACTAAATGAGAACAGTTGTTTTCAAATCACAAAACAATAATCTTAACATTCTTTGTGAGTTCTGGTTGGGAATGGTTTTTGAAACAAAGTGGCATTAATGCATGCTTGTTGGTTTGATCATGTGTGGGTTTGGAACAGTCAGACGAGTCCTCAACACTACAGGGGGCCAAGTTTGCAGTATGAACTGGTGTGATTTGTCGACGGTTGCGTGTGACAAGTGTTGTGCCCACAATTCAGAAGTTGTACCCAGGGCTGGAACTGGGCCGGAGGGGACTGGAGCTCCAGCCTTAACAAGTGGGGGTCCAGGGGCTGCCAGTCTGTCGGTGCATTCACAACACCTCCCACATCAGCATGTAGAACCTGTAGCGTGCATGTCGTCACTTCTGCATGATATTCCTGGGTGTTCCCCCCTGGCTTCAAAAGTCATCTGTGATACTTTGAATCATTTGATTTCTTTGTAAACACTGTGTTTTTTGGTTTTTTTTTTTTTCTTGTTTGGATGTTTGTTAAAACTCAGAGGTTATTTTAGAGCCAGATTTAGGCCGTCAGGGCAGATGTGTACATAGGTGGACCCGCCAGTGACATTGGTGTACTGTTGTTAGCAGCTTTGCATGTGTTGTGATTGTTTAGTCGATAGACTGTGGATAGGTTGTGATCCGCTTCCAGCCTTTCTCCCCAGAGATGGAGACGTCAGTTGGTGCACTTTTCTGACAGACTGATTTCAGGACTGCTGATTTTCCTTTTGGACCTTGTCTGTGTGTGCATGGCAGTGTGGATCACTATAGGGGAAGTATGAACGTGTCCCACTAGATTCCAAGTCGGACGTTTGTTGGAATTGCACAGAGTGGGTAATGAGGAGGTTCAGGTTTTGACTGAGGCTTTGTGTGTTTTCTGGTGAATGAGCATGGTGGATCAGTGTGTGGCAGTCGTTGCTCAGCTGAAGACAGTTTTTGTTATCCAAGTAATCACATGGATGTCAGGTTTTTTAATTCATTGCGGTCCATGGCACATTCCACAACAACACATGGGCCAAGAGGGAACAAGACGCAATGCAAACAGTACAGTGGAAGTTGGAAAACTTTTTTTGTTTTCTGCTGGTTTGAGTTTATCTGGTGCATGAGTGTTTTAATGTCACATCTGGTGACCCTAAGCGTAACTCCATTTCTCCTGGTTTCTGTTCCCCTTTTCAGAACTGCATTATATGATATTGAGGTCAGTTATCATATTGAAGGTCAGTAGGGGTGCTTTGAAGTTTATTGTCATTTAAAACTGAAAGTTGTTGGCATTATGTTGCAGTTCCTTTAGTTCATTGGTATCCTGTTGATATCAATTGTGCCACAGTCTCGGTTGCCTGAAGTTTAAAAGATAAGGTAATGTGGGCCTAGCACGTCATAGGATTCATGTGCTGTTTTTGTCCACCATGTGTTGATAAGGCCTTGGGAGAGAGTCCCACAGGGCATGAAGATAATTGACTGATCACTGATTTCAGCCTGTGATAAATGTGCTGGGGGGGGGGGGGGGGGGGGGGGGGGGGGGGCAGAGAAAGTCAGGAAGTCTGTTCTGTCAATTTCAGTCCTCGGTCTGAGATGATCTGTGAACAGAAGATTGATGGTCAAGGAGGTACATGTATCTGATGAGAACTGGCCGGCAACAAGTGGCAGAAAGTTGTTTTTAGGCATTCTGATGTTCTGCGATAGTTCCACACACAGACACTATGGACCAACCTGGGTGTAACAAATGCATACCCACACCACTAGTTTTCATGCTGTCTTGGGACCAAGCTTAGGCACTATCTAGAGAAAGCGCTAGGTGTTTTTCCCCTCAGATTTTATCCAGCTTCATTCTCCCATTTGGCTTGATAACTATTGCCATTTCATCTCTGAAGATGATTTTTTTCTCCTAGTTGTACATTTGTTCATGTTCCAGCAAAATTTGCTCATACAGATACTGTAGCTGATGATTTCACCCTCCAGCTTCTTCAGTGATGGATGCTCTGTGACTACCCACTGAGGTCTGTGAAGATGTCTCTTCAAGGTCTTGTCACTGACTGATGTTGAATGCACTGAATTCCAGCAACATTTCAGAAACTGTGGCTGATCTGTCTCATAATCTTTGAAGATGCAGAGACACTTACGACTGTGAATGTTTTTTTAGCCTTTTTTTTTCTTTTTTTTCTTTCTCTCACAATTTGTACACTTCCCTTCAAATGACTGATTCAGTCTCCACTGTAAGCTGCCTGTGTGCTGATGCCAAACTATGTCAAAATGGACTGACAGCATTCAGACAACGGTTTTTGTTTTCTTCCCCTACAGCCGGGAAGATTGACTAACTGTTTGTGGGCAACCATCACACAACCAAAGGTGAAAAATTTTATCTTGAGTGTGGTACGGACAACCGAATCAAGCAGTGCGATTGTGGAGAAAGCCTTTCGTCCCTTTATGTGTAATAGGACACCGTGTAGTCTGACAGAACACCTTGTTGTTATCATTAAGACATGGTACAGTCACTCATATGATTTGATGAATAGTCTGGAGAGATACTTGTATGGTGAGGCTAATGCTCCACACACTAGCTGGGGTCCTTGCCTTCACAGGCCAGCCCTTCATCCACCCAGACTTGTGGGAGCCATGGCATCATCTTCCATGTCTACAGGGGTGTTTTCTTCAGAGTTCGAAGTTCTACAACATTGTGGTTCCAAATCCATAGTCATAAGCAGTACACACTGGTTCCCAAAGATAGCAGCTAGTTTTGCTGAAGGTATTTCATCATTTCTGCTGGATTTCATTGTTACATCTCCACTACAAAGGCTTTTTGAGAATGATGGTTGGCTTCATGTGGACCTTTTGATTAGGATGGCCTCAGATAATTGACTTTTTTTTTCCCAGAAACCTTATAAGGAGTACACATACTGTTTCAGATTGAAACAAAATTTGGTCAGGGGGAACAACTTTTTCTCTGAAGCTAGTCTTAGTCTTGTGTTTTTTCCTCCTGACTGTAAGAAATAAAGACACATGTTTTTGCAGAATTCTTGCTTGCAGATGAGACACTGGTGGATAGATCTGCGTCTTGTGGACTTCTCAGTCGCCATATTCTTCTTCATGTGAACAGACTATGCTGCAGAGTTCTGGGTACATGGCCCCGTTTTCCATAGTCACTGTCTGGTTTGGTCGGATGGTTCTTGTTGGTTGCTTGTTGTCATTTTTTTGAGGGGTGGGAGGGGGAGTGGTGGTGAGGTCTGGCATCAAGGTAGTGTTGCTGAATCATTATTTGCCAAAGCAGCTGGACAGATGGGAATCTCTGACAGACTGAAATGGATGAAATACAAAATAAGGATAGACTTTAATGGAAGTGACCTTCGGTTGTTTCACTTGAATTCTATGAATGCAGTGAAGCTATATATTCATTATGGGCTGCGCTATGGATTGTAGGATGAAAAAAAAGACAAAAGGCATGTCTTGCAAATATACCATGAACTTTGAGCCTTGGTGCATTATTGATAAATGGCTGGAATTCAACAGTGTCTGTAGTTTATGATAACAGTCTAACACACAGTATTGTGAAAAAGAGAAAAACAGTCTTTCAGTTCTGGACAGAAAGGTGAGGAAATGTTTGTACAATGTGTGTCCTCAGCATACTGTGTCATATGTGCTGGTGTATAGTCACAAATCTTCAGCATTATCCAGTCCCAGGTGCCGCCGCTACCATTGACTTGAACGCCCATGTTGAGCGGTGCCAGTCTGTTGCTAAACACTGAAATCTGTCCCAGTGAGGCATTACCCAGAGATCTGGACTGTGTGTGTGTGTGATGTTCTTTTCAAGGTCTTTCCTTCTGTTGGTTTGCTCAGCCAGTGGTCGTTTGAACTCCGCCACCTGGGTTAGGTGATGGATGGAGCTGTTTCAAACTCACACAGTCACCCGTGTCTTTATTCTTCCTGTTTTAAATCAGTCTGAATGGGGGCTGGGTGTTGTATGTGTGGCCACTTCTGAGCCCCATCTTTTGCTTGGTTTCCTCTCTTGCCAAGTGTTTTTATTTTGTGTGTGTGTGTGATCTGAAAGTGTTGACAGCAGGATTCCTGAAACAGTTTGATGGTTTTGTTTCCCAAGGTTGATTTTTCACCGGTATTCTGTTGTCTTTGATGTCTAGATCTGTTCAGCTTCATATTTGACATATTCAGTGGTTGTTTGCCCCCTCCTGCCTCTCTCTCCTTTTTTGCCCCCCCCCCCCCCCCCCCATCCCCCCACGTTTACAGCTGTTGGCCAGTCTGTTTACAGACCACTCCTTGTGGTGGAGACAGAGAAGACAAGGACATGGATGTTGAAACAGAGCGCTGATCTCTTGGATTGTTGTTTGCCCGGTGGCTCTCCCCGACTCGCACTGAGAGGATGGCAGTGCATCACGGCTTTACGTTAGCGGTGGTGGGCTGGTTTTCAGTCCTGATGGGCCTCTGTGGTCGGCTGGGCTATATATAACCACTAGGGTAAGCACTCAAGCATGAAGGCACAGTTAGAGAGGGAATTGCAGAGGTGGGGGATATAACAACCCAACAATCTTCCCTTGCTTTGTGTGAAATCGTTTTATGAACCAGTGTGTGGAATTGTTGAGTGTGTGTTGCATCCAAATTGGTCTGTCTTCTGTCGTGTGATTTTGACTGGTGACAGACCTGCAAGTAAGGCGACGAGAGAATGACAGCAGTTGTAAGGTGGATGCCTGCATTAAAAAAAGAGGTCTTTTGCCAAGTTGCCTTCAGTTGGTTCCAGTTCATTTTGAATGCATTTTGTAGGTCACTTGAACCTTGAGCTAGTTTGAATTTTACACAGTTGATGAAATCATTCAGTTATGGAGCAAACAATTCTGAAATGAAGAGGCCAGCTTTGCAGGTAATCATATGTGCGCGCGCACACACACACACACACATACACACACACATGCACACACACACATACATGCACACAAACACACATGTATGCACACACACACACACACACACACACACACACTCAATCTAAACACATATGAAAGAAGAAAAAGGAACGATTGAAAACAGGAAAGAAAGAAGTTGGATCCTGTTGTAAATTTGCCTGGGTGAAAACAAAAATATCTCTTCATCCAGCCAATGGCTCAGATACTGACCCTGCCCTCCCCACCATTACTACCACACCTCCCCCAACCCCCTGCCATCCACACTCCGTTCTCCTTCACCCAGATGTTGGTGTTACTTGGCTTTGCATTTACCTTTGACATTTTTAACACCAGCCAACTGTAGTTTCTTTTTAAATTGTATAGAAGTAAACTAGGAAGCATGAAATGGAAAACGGTCAATGCTATAAGAGCAAACGTGTCTGCGGCATTGCGTAGCAGAGATAATCAATTTAAACAGAAGAGTACAAAGATCAGTTTGTGAAAGACATGTTCGAATACCAAGCCCCAGTTGGTCTGCAGCTTAATGAAGCATTGTAGATAGGAGATAGAGATCATTACAGTTGAATACATACTAGTCAACGTTGCTTTCAATGGACAGAGTCTTTATAAAGGTTCAACAGGATTATGTTAATTTCCTACCACCCTCATTCCATGAGCAGTTGTTTGGAAGAATACCGTGACAAACACGGCTTTGCCCTTTCCTTCTCCAATCCATAAACTCTGCTGCATGCTGGGTATTTTCCTTCACCCAGTAAATTGCACAGTGGACAGGATCTTCCCTTTGTGCGCATGATGTCACTGTGACTGCTATGTACACAAACAGGTGTTTAGCAGCAAGCAGGTGTAAAGCCAACAAAAGCCTGCAGCTGAACTGATATGTGGCATCATATTCTTCTCGACTGAAACAGTCGTGGCACCTGTCATATCATTACAGAGAAAGGGAACGTGCTGAATGTTTGAGAAAAGGTGATGACCTTGGTGGAGGTCTGTGGAATGAAATGTGTCAAAATGTGTTTCTTCCTCCCCTAGTGTCTTTGACAAGCAAGCGTATGGAAGTAGGGGAGGAGAGGTAACTCCAGTGACTGGCAGACAGTGTTGTGTCCCTTGATTAGGCTGCACCTGGACACCGCACTTGTGTGCTGCTGCTCTTCACTGGTCTAAAACATTCCATATTTTGTTGTGTTAGCAGGGGGAGAAAAAAAAAAAAAAAAACAGTATAGACTAGCTGCGTACCGGTATTTGCCTTGTATTATTCTGGCTAGCGGACCAAAGCACTCATGTATAGGGAGAGAAAGGAAATGGGTAAATGGATGATCAACCTCACTGTAGTGGAATCTTGGACAATCTTCTTGTGGACCATGCCCATGCTTGCAATACAATGTGTGGTCAGATATATATATATATATATATATATATATATATATATATCACACTAGTCTGCTTGTCTCTGTGAATACTGGTGTTTGGAAAATCTGTCTGAACCTATCCTGAGTGACGGCTCTGTGTAGAGGGTAATGTAGCCAGGAGGACTGGATAGGGGAGTGGCAGTGTGCTGTAGATCTCTTAACTGCTGGTTTTCTTTGTATTCATCATTATGAGTTTTTGGTGCCTGCACTTTGTACCTGCCCTCTCTTCCCAGTTTTTTTTGTTTTGTTTAAACTGTTGGTCTATTTCATGTACTGTCCACTTGTCCATGGTATATATCATATATATAATATATATATATATTGGAAAATATGCTATAAATGAAAATAAACCAATAACACAAAGAGATTGTGGACATGTCTCTTAGGTTTCTGTTGTGGATTTTCTTTTGACTCCATTGAAGATGAGTACAGTCCGTGTACCATCATTTCAGGATTACAGGGCAGTACTTATTTCTCAGCGCGTCTGCTTCTTCTTCTTCTTCGTTTTTGTCTCCCATGCCACTTCAGTGGCATTGCACCCATGATGCTAATTCCACCCCACCCCCACCCCCTCTCCTCCATCCACAGCCACAAGGGAATT
This sequence comes from Conus betulinus, assembly GCA_016801955.1. Lineage (NCBI taxonomy): Eukaryota > Metazoa > Mollusca > Gastropoda > Neogastropoda > Conidae > Conus > Conus betulinus. Next base: position 71,428 of record JADBJO010002168.1, read on the forward strand.
TTGTCCTTGGAGAAACACTGACTCCAGGTTCCCCAAAGTCCTTCAAATAAGACTGTAAACTGAGGGCCTGTATGTGAATGCACACGTAATATCGTGAACACTGTAAAATCCTATCACCAACTTTTGAAAGAGAAGGTCAGTTTGGTTTTTGGAAGGAATGACATGCTGCACATAGCATGCACCAGTAGAATGAAAATATGAATGAAAAGTTTGAAAATATGAATGAAAAGTTGAGTGACTGGCTGACTGACTGACATGGGAAATGACTGAATGTTGTGCAAGGAGGCACCTCTATAGTTGGCTCTGCCCAGGTAGGCAGCCTGTTGTGTAGAAAAAAAGAGCATGGATCGTAAATGCGTTTAGAGTTTGGATAGGTGCTACATGAATACTCTGAACAATAAGAAGTTTTGACTCTCAACACATTACAAGACAAAAATAGGTAAAAAATATACTTTGTTCCATACATATATATTTCATCTAAAAGAAAAAGACCATAAGAAAGAAAAATGTACTCAACAACAAGAAGAAAATGAGCAATATGCAGATGATTTTAAAATTTGGGCTGTCCATGAATCATACATGCACATTTACACAAAAAACCGTGTGAAAAGCTGACTTTTTTTTTACAATTTGTCATAGATTGTTAATTTACATTTGGACAATACAGTATCCAGTTATTATTGAAAACCAGATGCTGGTACAGACATTTAGAATATTTGTCATGAATCAAACACATGCACTATACAAAACCAATGTAAAATGCTGACAGGTACAGAGTATCACAGTTTCTTTTATATATATATATGTATGTATATACATTTATGTGTATGTCGACAGTATACTGTTATCACTGAGACCTAGATGTTGGCATAGAAACTTAGAATATTTGGCCAGCAGAACAGATATCTTACAGCATCTATCCTTCACAATAAACTTTTGAGTAAACTTAAACACATAAATTGAATTAAACACATATTGAATAAATTCATAGAAGGATGGTAAAAATAAGATGTTTTAAAGTATAGGTTTTTAAATGAAAATAACAATGCCTGTTAAGCACTCAACATAAAGGTGGACATTTACACCCAAATTTGCATGGATGCTAATGATGTATGTGGCCAGTACAGAGCAATCTCTCACCAGCATGTGTATACATCCTTAAAAACAGATTAAATAATAAGTAAAGGGACAGACTTTTTACTGGGTGGCAACTCTGATGTAGACACAACGAAAAGTGTTTCAGAAAGAAATGTTTAAAGGGAGTTTTTGTTAGTAGGTGAAAGTGGAATAAACAATCTGGAACAAAAAAAAAAAGGGGGGGGGGGGGGGGGGGGGGGGGAGGAATCCAGAAAAGAAAGAAATCTCAGCGTATGAAGTCTTTACTTGAAGCTCAATTTAGATCACAGAGAAAAATGTTTCATAAAAAAAAAAAAAAAATTAAAAAGAACCCGTCTTTTAAAACCTTTGATTACCTGGACGTACGTTTTATTTGTGAAACCTTTCAGTTCGACATGCTGTCTCTAACTGTAATGCTTTGTATTTTCTTTGGAACTTTTCAGATACTTTTTTTTCAATTCTCTGTAAATCAAATTATTTCTGACATGTACGTCTTCCCAGGTACCTGTCTTTTCCCATGACCTCTTAACTGGGGATATAACCCCAGCTGGGAGTGAAAGGCTTGAGAGGAGGAAGTAGCTGGGGGGAAGGTTTCACTTACACTTGATCGTCAGTCATGTTGTTGACAGGCCAGATGACTGTGGAGTAGAATCAACACCACAGGCCAGTTAAAATGGAATTACGTACGAATTTTGAAATCCCAAGACTTGACCAAGTCTAATTTGAAACTTTAAAAGACAAATGCAAAAGCAAGGATATTCCCAGCCACACCTCTTAAGCATCATAATCAATAGCCCACACCACTGAAGGCATAAGGTCTAAAGACAGTTCCAAGTCTTTCTTGCATTTCTGCTGTTTTCCAACAGAGGCATGATGCAGCACTGCACAAAAGTTCTTAGCTCATTCGGCCAGGGAACATAACTTTAAGTTGGGTTACTTAGCACTTTTCTCACTGCGTAGTCTCCCCACTCATAGTAATCCTCTGGATAGGTCTTCTTTCATGATCATGCTGTGAAGTGATAAGTACAACTCATTTGCAAAACAAAGTTGTTTACTACGAAGTGAAGGCGAGGTGTTAAAAGAGTGAGAGTGGTCAGTTAGAACTGGGTGCGCAGAATGCCTCGGGGATACAGATAGAAATTCCATGCTCAGGACAGATGGATCTCCTCTGAAAGTTGAGCTGCACAGTCAGCCCTCTGCAAAATGATTAACAAAGCACAGCTAGCTTGACAAACATCTTTATACTAAAAAAAAAACCAACCAAACATCAGGCAAACATACAAGAAAGTTTCCTCTATTGCATATATTGTATAGTTCCAGTGATACTGTCACATGTACAAACCACATCACTCAAACCATGTAGATGAGCAGTGCAGATATGATGATTTACAAATGGGGGTGACCAACACAAAGGCAATAACAGCAGCTTCAAATTTCATCATTCTCAAATGCTTGCTTTTTTTCTGTCAGTAGAACCACTCCCAAACCACTCACCCTCGCCCCAGCCCCACCCCTCCAGGTTCACATCTAGGTTCATCTTAACTCCTGTCTCGATGCCAGCAGACCACAGGAAGCTGGTGATGTTGGGTCACTCAATGGAGAAGACCTGGCTTGCTGTAGAGTAGGACACTGTTCCCTTAGCACTCTACTGAAGACAATACCTGTTTAGATGTAGAGCTCAAGAGAATCCATGTCCTCCATGGAATGTCATACTATCTCTACTACCAACTGGCATGACAGCAAATGCTCGCTTCCTGACAAAATGAAACCAGGATAGGTCAAATGCAGTGTTCTTCTGAAATCCAGAAGGAGGAGAACACAAAGATAATACTAGAAAATACTGGGAGGAGTCCCAAAGGGACCACTGTAAGGCAGAAGCATTTCCTCACTTCTGATTGTGCACACTTGTAATGGCCAGGCCTATACCCCAACTGCAACTCTGAGAATTTGTCTGCATGATTCAAGATCTATCTCACAAGTGTCAAGGCTTTATATAACTCCTTCCGCTTCTGGTACTACAGATATAAAACATGCTTCCCGTTATATACAAAAAAAAAAACTGTGATAGTAAGTTAGGAATAGGAGGGGGAGATGTAATGGGTTTCTTTTATAAATGTGAATCAATGCTTGCTGTGGGCTTACGCGTAGGTGACGATGTGTGTCTGAGTGCATTTCTGTGTGCTGTATTTGTTTCTTGAACATTCTTCAGCAAAAGCTCAAGAACCGATTTACTACTTCATGATTTATTAACATTGTACAGTTAACACCCAACGCATAAAAGCATGTATATCTTACAGAGATAAAACGAGTCATTCTTCTTCAAGTTTTGGCTTTAATTGTTTACACCAATTCTTTTGTTTTGGCTTCAACGAAGAAAAATCAACAAACAAGCATGCAAAATTTTCCAGTCAAAAAACGACAACTCTAAAAATGCAGATCAATGCTCCCCTCCCTCTCTCCCCTCCCCATCATCCTCAAAACTAAGTCAGCAGTATCAAAACAAGTAAAAACCAGACCAAAAAATAGACACATAAATAATAAATGGAAGAGCATGCAGAACGTTCTGAACAGGACTACTTCTGGATGTTCTCATCCTCGGTGGTTTTGGCCAGAGACTCGTCGTCCATGTTTTGTCGCATTTTGCGGGTGTGTTCGATGAGGGACAGGCACACAAACACCCAGTTGTACAGATGCTGCGCTGGCAGAGACCCGTGTTTGGCCACCTCCCCGTGAGGAACATCTGGGGGACACAAGAGGTGCAACCACATCACTACACAACCTGCAATGCTTGCTTTCCCACAGACAAAAATCACATGAACATTCACCTTGGTGCATTAAGAATGACATACACACACAAAGAATGGACACTGATTTACCATTTCTTCCAGTGGTGCACACACACACACACACACACACACACACACACATGTACAGATAGATAGATAGACAGACATACAGGCAGACAGACAGATAGAGAAACAGACAGATTAAGGGGCAGAGAGGGGGGGGGGGGGATAATAGCGGATTTTAACATTTTTTTTCACCAAATGAAGTTCAGCGCATTTGTTTTTTTGCTTCATGTCCAAAAAGATTCATCAAAATTTCAAAAAGAGTGTCAGTCATTAGCTGAAATTAGATTGCAACCTGAAATGGACTACACTATAAGAAACATGAGACAGAGCAAAAAACCTTGAAAGATATGCCACTGACATACGCAGCGTGTGTGTGTGTGTGTGTGTGTGTGTGTGCAGTTTGTATGACTGATTATGATGATGCTTTCAATATATGACGGAGTTAATGAGAGAGAGGTAAACAGCAAACACACTTATCAAAAGTATGATTAATATATAGATGAAAGAAAACAAAACAACAGCAGCTAGTCATACAGATACTTGATCATACAGCAGCTTTTAAATAATGCCCTCCTTTAAGTCGGTTAGAAATTAATATCCAAACAGGTTTAGGTCCTCTCAAAGATTTGATGAAAGTGTTCTTGCTGATGACTTTAACATTCTGATAGTTTTTTTCTTATGGGTAAGAAAGGTTTGGCAGGTATTTAATCTTCTGAGTATGAGTTTCACAGAAGTAAAATGTTGTCATAAATACAAGGCAACACTGCACAATCCCAGACATATAGCACAGTACAATACAATACAATGTAGACAAGTGTCAAAACATTCCAGTGTACTATGATACAAGGCAGTACCTTACAGTGAAATGCTATGCAGTAAACAGAGCTGCCAATACTTCACAAGGTATAGCACTTTGGCATTGTAAGTGTAGCATTCCAACTTTAAACATAGAACCATCTGTGACACCATTGTTTAAGTAAGTTTGGGTCTGGTATAAGACACATTCAATCAATGTCTGTTTTAACAGCTTGTATGGGGTAGCTGTCCAGAAAGTGTTTGTGTCTATGTCTGTATCTGTGGGTCTGTGTGCACATGTGTAATTGCTTGTGTGTCTGTGCATTTGTAGGCAAGTTTATGTGCATGATGCAAATTCATACATGCAGATGTTTTCTGAGCATGCATGCATGCAAAAGACATATGTGTGTCTTAGTAATGACAGTTCATAAGGTGGAAATCTATAGATAAATATGAAAAGAAGCTAAAGTACATCACATAAATCAGACACCAATGGTTCCATCAAGCTAAAGGGGAATGTGCAACATGTAAAAAAAAAAAAACAACACACAAACCTAAAAACCCAAAGAAAACAAAAGAACACAATGTGCAAAGATGGCACCAGAACAGATGCCTGTAAGTATGTGGTGGACAAGGGTTAAAAGCCAGGCTACATGTGCTACACTGTTAAGAGGGTTTAAGGAGGAGATGGACATGTCCGAACAAAAAGAGCAAGACATACCAACTGTCAAACCAACTTCTTTTCTTTAAAGCACAACAGATGTACACCAAAATGTATGAAGCTATAGAAGGCACATAAGAGAATTCCAACCCTTGATTTTATTGTTACATGCACAGACAAAAAGACAGTTGAAACTTAGTACAACTATTCTTCTTCATTTCATTAGGCTGCTGTTATTAACCTTTTAACTATTGATATGCCCTTTTCTGTCTGTCCACTATCGTTTGCCAACTACCAATCCACAGGTCAAGGGGTCAGTCTACTATCTATCACCATTCTGGTTATTTGGTTAGTTCCTACTGCAGCCATTTGCATCGCCTCCAAAATCAGCAAAATATAATTAAAAAATTCATGAGTCCACAAGGATGCAATGATTCAAGGCAGAACACTCAAGTGACCACAGTAGTCCATCATAAACATCAGCAACACACACACACCAAACCGTACCCACTACACGATTTTGATACAAAGTTTTGCGTGACTGGGATTTGCACCATGTTGTGGGTGAACAGCTGGGATTGCACCAAGTTTGAGGTCCATTTTTTTTTTCTATGATAGTACCTCACTTTGTCTCATGCTCTGAAAATTGATCTGGTAGTCAAGGGAAATTTTTTTGGCTCAAATTTCGTAATCAAAAGACTGGCCATCACAGGAGACAGTTTAGGAGAAGCAGAAGGGGAAGAGAAAACAGGTCACACATCAATTGCACACATGGTGCACCCTCTCTACATCACCACCATAGAGGGAGGGTGGGGTAATACAGTCATATTGTAACACTGAGGACGAGCTGGACAGAGGAGGGAAAAGCATGGGAGGCATATTCAGAGAAACAAGGTTAGTGTGTGTGTGTGTGTGTGTGTGTGGTTACTGTTGTTGTTATTGTTTCTTTTGAATACAGAGAATCAGGGTATTTGTAAAAAAAAAAAAAAGCAAGCGAGACCATAACATTTGGGCCCCTTCTCAATATTAGTGAGAAAAAAAAACAAGAAAAAATGACATGTACAGAGAGGGTGAGATAAAGCGACAGAGACACTAAAATATGAAATAAATCATGAAAAAAGAAATGTATCTACATTCTACAAATTAAAAAAAAAAAAAAGAAGTTATAGCAAATTATACTGCATGACGTTATGAAGAAATGTAAGATAAACATCTTGACCTCAACCTCCCATGAGTCAACCGGAAAATGTTTACAAAAGTCCCCAACTACGGTATTTACAACACAAAAGCAGGAATAATCTATAATGCAGAGAAAGATAGCCAGGTAAGAGTACATTCTATGTAAAGACGGGTGCTCCACAGACTTACTCTTGATGGCTGGTGGTACACACAAAAAAAAAGAAAAACAAGTTAATGTAATATAAAAACAAACATGTGAACAAAGACATGCAGAGTATAAATGATAATAAATGAGCATCTAACCATTATGACAGTGTTTTGTTTTTCAGACTCAAAACACATCCTCTTCATGAACTGTATCTACTTCCATATGATCATATGTTGTATGTGTGTGTGTGTGCGTGCGTGCGTGTGCGCGCGTGCACACGTGTGCGTGCGTACGTGTGTGTGTGTGTGTGTGTGTGTGTGTACATGCTCACACACACATGACTTTTTTCGCATGTGTGTGAGTGTGTGTGCATGTGCACATTCTAATGTGTTCAAATACGTGTAGTTTATGAGGAGAGGGGAGCAGATGGAGTTTCCAGGAGAGAGGAAAGGGGGGGGGTGGGGGGGGGGGGGGGAAGGGTGTTGTGAGTGTTACTAATTTCCTGAAAATTACAGAGTTGACCATGTTAAAAGCATTATTTGACAATAACAACGAACATGTGATTTCATTGTTATGACTTGGGGAAAAAAAAAAAACAGTACAGGACCTCAACATCTTATCAAGAGAAACAGATCAATGATATGGGTCAACTGAAGGCCGTCTGTTCAACACCTCTTGTAAGAATCCTAATACACAGTCCTCCAGAACAAGTGTTTGTTATCCATTTGAAGCTGCACCCGACAGACCTGTTTACCCTGAAGTTTGCTACTTGTGTATTTCTCTAATCAAAATGAGTATGTTTTCCTTAAAAGGAGTGTACATCTCTTCCAAATTTGTGAATTTTGGTAAAAGTGGGGGGGGGGGGGGGGGGGGGGGGGGGGGCCTGCTACTGGTCCAACGTCATCCAGACGAGAGTTCGTGCGCATGATGTTTGCACAAGTTGTCACTCTGGTTGTAGCACTCAAAACATTGGTTATACACTGCAAATGCAACTACAGCTCAAGAGCTTTGTCTCGGGATCTTTTTTTTCGACATATTTTTTCCAGTTTGTCGTTTTCATCATATTTTCGCCAAACATTTGTACAAAATATGACAAAATCGTATGGGTAAAGAGGTCTGACCTGACCTAGCTGTGTGGTGTCAGTTATTGTCACTATCAGACAAGAAAAAACAACTGGTGCTGTGTTGTTTTCTGAATCACAGCAAGAATCTTGGAATGCCCAGTGGCATGGTAGGCCTCCTGCTGTGGGTGACCTCACAGAGCTCTGTTGCTTTCGGTGGCTTGGTTGCCTGGACCAGTGGTGAGATTGAGACACAGAGGGAAACTTCTGGGCCATGCTGTGGATGAGTGTCAGTTTAAGAAGAGGAGAATGTTTAAAAGGGAGGGGGAAAAACTGGAAATGGTATGTCTGACTACATGGGGAAAGCTGTTCCATTAATTATGTTCTAAATTCTATTGAAATGCAGGTCAATCAGTTGACTTCAGTTCATGATTTTTTTGGACACCAAAAAAACAAAAAATCAGAAACAGCATACTAACTTTGGTGCACTTTATTAGCTTGCATGCTCCTCTATAGGATTGTGTTTTTTTAAACGTTAAAATCAGAGTTAACGTAAAAAAAAAAAAAAAAAAAAAAAAACAGAAAAATGAAACCTCACTACAGTATATGTCTGATAATACATGCATGAGAATGTGAATGCCATCCCCATCACCTCACCTTTCAAGTAGTCCTCAATGACAGAGGGAGAAATCAGTTCATCGGAGGCGGTGGGGTCGTAGGCCTGGACCTTCTGACTGAGGTCGTTGTTGATATACTGCACACCAGGGGAGAGTACTGTCACAGCAGCCACATCCAGCAACAACAACAACAACAAACATCAACAGTTGATTAATCTGATCCACGCATAGATATAGACAGAGACTTGTTTACTTGTCCAGAGATTCCAGCGGAACCTGTACGTTAAATGTTTAGAAGCTGGGATGTTTACTTCTTTACAGAGAAAAAGCAGAAAATCTGATGAAAGGGCAGAGAAAGAGGAAAGGGGTGTACGATGTGTAGAGGAGAGAAAGTTGGAGGTGGTGGGGAAGGGAAGGGAGAATGGGGGAGGGGGATGGGGTTTGCCTCTTTTTGTCATACAGCCTTATTTTTTAGCATCGCACTCTTCATCTAAATGCTCTGCACCGGCACTTCTACTTCTCTTCGTTTGTTCCAGAACATTGGCAGAAGAAGTCAGGTCTGTCATGTTTCTCTTTTCAGTTCATGCAGTTCATCTGCCTGTCCCTATTCCCACCTCACTTTTGGGTTGGAATTGTTTGGCTTACACGTTCACTACACGTCTTAAATCCTCACAACACAAAATCAGCATGATCTCTCAGTCTCTTACTTTTACAAAATCAAGCCAAATACATTTCCAATCCAGCTTGGAAGAAGAAGAAAAAGGAGAAGGAGAAGAAGAAGAAGAGGTAGAAGAAGAAGATGATGATAATGATAATGATGATGATGATGATGATGATGAGGAGAAGAAGAAGAAGAAGCTCTTACCGTTTTGACTTTGCTCCAGTCGTCAAACTCGCCCTGTTCGGCCAGGTCAGTGTAGAAGATGGCCAGGGTGGCTCTCAGGATGTGCAGCACGATCTCCGGGGGCTGTTGTAGGCCTTCAGCTCTGCGTAGGCCTTGGCGTCCAGCTTGGCCACGTTGTCTCGCAGTTCCATCAGCATCAGCCGGTCAAACATGATGTCCATCCGCGTGTCGTCATTCTTCTCAGCGTCTGGGGGAAGGGGACTCAATGGCTGACTGTGCTGTGTGTACCACTCTTAAATGCTGTTCATGTGTGGAGTCTGCAGCTGGTCTGTGGCTACATGTAGTATGTTTTTTCTGACGGAGGTGGAAGTGAGGGGAATGGGACTAGGTAGGTGGAGAGGGTGAGGGTAGCTTTACCACACACACACACACACACACACACACACAGAACTAACGAACATGTTTTTGGCAATGGAAAACCAAATGGATTAACAATTATATTTCAGAAAAAGATGTGCTTCAAATAGACACAAAGCTAAACAGAACAACAGACCATCCAACATCAACAGATTTCTTTTTAAATCCCAAGAACGCTCTCTAACATTGAACAGAAAGAGCCAGGCAGAAGACCAGATTATTTTTTCAAATCCCACGAACACTCTCTACCACTTCACACAGAGAGCCGACTCACCCAGGACCTGTGTCTTTTCCTCCCCGGCAAACTCGCGGGTGATCTCCTTGTGGGCCTGTTGCAGCAGCCGCAGCATGCGCTGGATCTCTTTGTTCTCGTGGGCCGGCAGGTTCTTCAGGGTGCCGCTGCTGATGTCGATGACAGCGATGGCCTTGCCCTTGTCGTTACGCAGGGGGAAGGCCAGCTGACGGTTGCCGTAGGCATCGGCCGTCACTGTCTCGGAGTTGTCCACGCTCTTGAAGAGATAGTCCCTGCGTTGCAAAAGGAAATCTCAGTGTTGAAAAAGTCGGAGTTTTCACACAGCCAATCAGCCACTGGGGCAGTGAACTGTCAGAGGGTCTAAAGCATGGCATGAAGGAAGTTGAAACTCATCTCTCTCCTTCTGCTACATTTACCCTTCCCTGAGCTGAATCAGGTACCCATTTACTGCTGGATGGGCAGACCAGACTTTCAATGCCAAGAAAGAAACAACCCCATGTTATGATTTCAACTCACAACCACCAACTCCACAGGCAAGGGCTGTAATCATCTGACTACATCAACTACATGGGCAAAAGCTGTAATCATTTGACTACAGGCTCCTTTAAGTAGGGCATGATGTCCAATGCAAAATACAAACTGCAAGTTATAACACCATTATTAACACTGTTTCTTCAAAAGCGGAAGCACAAAACACTGCTTCAATTCCCACTATCTAGAGCTGAAACGTTATGCACATCAGTAACTATTTGACCCCCTTTTCATCATTACTTGTGTTTTTTTTTTCTTTAAAGGATGCAGAGGATAAAAAAAAAAACAACCTCACACAAAAGAACTCGTCTTTTTCCACTCTATGATAAAGAAAATGATGATCTTAACTGTTACATTGTCCAAAATGAAATGACTGTGGCACACCCCCCAAATCACCAAACCACCATTTCTGCTTATTATGTGGTCTTCTGAACACCTTAATTATAATCTACTTCTTTAGTTTGCCAACTTTGAGAAACACCTTTCCACAAAAAAAAAAACAAAACATTCTCTCCAAAGTATCATTGTCAAAAGCACAAAGTGGGCGGGGGTTCCAGCGATACCTGAACAAATTGTCCTTTCTCTCCAGACGGACGGGGGGGTCCTTCATGTGGACAGGGAAGCCCTTGTTGTCCGTGGTCATCATACGTCTCAGCACAAAGTCGTCTCCCTTGCCCCGCTCCACCATGTACACCATGATCTCTGTCACGTGAGGAGAGCGGCGCTTGATCCATGAGATGGCAGACTCCGTGATTCGCAGAAGTTTGCGACGCATGTCCACCAGATGATAGGCGTTGGAGAAAGTTTGGGCCACGCCCTGGTGGCAGAATAGTCTATCTTTAATAATTATTCATTTTGCTTGCAGTCATCCATCTAACTATTTGGTATCAAATGGAGAAGAAAATCAACAGAAATAACACATCTTTAAAAATGGGTGAGAAAAACAAACAGAAATAAGATATCTTTCCAGCACAAACGCTAACACTGATTTCAGAACACTATAAATAAGGAAGGACTAAGTGCTATAGCCACAAGTACATGCAAGTACACATTATAATATCCATATTCTTTTTTTGGTTTATATAGATGCGAATTGAGGGGTTCAAATGCAAGCATCAAGACAGGATATGAATGAAAAAACAAAAAAAGCAATCCAATGCTAAAAAAGCTCAGTATGACCCATAACCATGGTAAAAATCAGAAGTCCTTGGTTTCATCTTCTCTTCTCAGCAGTAACTCATTCTTGCTTAAATTAACTGACCAGAATTCCTGATGGAACTTGCACCAACATATGCATGTGGATAAATATTCATAGCCAACATTCTCTTGTTTTTCTTCACAACATTGATCAAATGGTTTTGATGATGTCCATGGCTAGTAGTCTACAACAACGACGACGATAACAAAAAAAAAGGTGCATTTACAAGCTCCTGTGCCAGTGTGTCTCCTACCAAAGAACTGTTTGGGGCAAAGTGGACTGACCTGGAAATACTGAATCTCATGAGTGATAAAAATAGCCTTGCTGTGAGGATCGGTGAGGGTGTCGATACCCAGAACACCAAACACCGTCGCTTGCGATCTTTCAAGGGTACTACAATGAAGGAACCTTCCCGCTCCTGAAACAGAACAACACTATCAGCTGACAACACAAATGGTTATCAATAATGGTAAAATCATGCTCCTGAAACAGAAAACACTATCAGCTGTCAACACAAATGGTTATTAGTAAGTAATGATGAATCAAGCTTGCAATGATTACAAATTCAGCTGTCTACATCTTAGTTCCTCGTTTTTTTTTGTACTCCCCCAGGTTTTATAGAACAGGGAGTACTTTTACAATGGCAATGAAGAAATGCTGTCTGTGTGTCTGTCTGTGGTCAAAATGTGTTCCACTCACTCCAGACGAAACTTCTGAGTCAATCTTTCTGAAAATGTGTAGGTATGTTCATTATGGGTCACGGATGATGCCCAATGTTTTATTTTACCAGAATAGCCATTACTAATGGTTATAATGGCCCCCGAATAGTTTTTCTTCTTTATGGAATATCCGAGTGACGAAATACATTATGACGCATGTTTGATTGTGACGTTTTTCATCCCCTCCCAACGCATATTCAAGATAAACTGGGAGTATGTTTATATGCTTTGCATCCTGTTTTCTTTACTAACACTGACAACATCTATTAAACGTGTGTGTGTGTGTGTGCGCGCATGCATGTGTGTGTGTGTGTGTGCATGTTTAAATTTTGAGCTCCAAGTACAAATCCAAAATGTCTTCAAAATGTTTCAATAATTCTGATATGCTATACCTCAGAAAGCTTTTCCACAGTTTCCATACATATAGTGATTATCATAGAGAAGAAAAAGCTGATTCTCACATCAGGCATACGGTCAGTGTTCCAGAAGTGAATGTTGCCGTGAGAGTTGACACGAGGAACATGGATTGGCTTCCCCTGCTCCACAGCTGAAAAACTGCACACACACACACACACACACACACACATCCATGCACACACACACACATGCATGCACAGACACATGTGACAAAAAACAGAATAACAAAGGGATAAGCCTACATTGTAGTGCCTCTAATCCAATAATCTATATTCAGAATTAGAAAGGGAAGCCATTCAAACTATGCAATGCTGCAAGACGCACATGTAACAATTCAGGCGATATTTCTTTCACTTTCACCCCAAAGTATCATCAGTAATGAGATTCATTTTCAACACAACTAAAAATTGTGTGTCGATCAACGCTTACTATCCTGGAAACTTCCAGCATCTGAACAATGGCAGTTTGTTCACAAACAGATAGACTTCATCGTTTAGAAGAAACGATGTAAAATGCATGTGAAGATGTAAAGAGCATATAATAATCAAACAATGAAAAAAGAAAAAAGAAAGATAAACATAGAGAACATAAACTTTGTTACCAGCTTAATCCCCTTCACGCCTCCATAGAGGGCAACTGCAGAGGGCTTAGTTCAACATATACCAGGTAACTTCAGAGAAAGAAGACAAGAGACCGAAGCGTAGTACCGATCAGAAACGTGAAACAAAAGTCCTCAAACAAGATGGAAAATGGCGAATCCTCTGCCTACCTGATACCCTTCATGTCCTTGAAGAGGGCTTTGTTGAGCACATACTCGGCGTCCCTCCGGCGTGCAGGCGGTGTAGCGCAGCAGGACGTCGCCGCGGTGTGTGTGTGCTTGGTGTTCTTCTCCAGCATGGCAATGTTGGCGCTGATTCTCTTCTCCCCGCCATGAGCCTCAGCATCCTGAGACATACACATGGCGTCCACACTGCTCTGGCACTGTGCCTGTACCATTCTGTCTGTCTCTGTCAGTGTGCACACCTTTTTTGTCTCTCTCTCTCTATATGTGTGTGTGTGTGTGTGTGTGTGTGTGTGTGTGTGAGTGTCAGTGGGTTTTTTTTTTCTTTTGTCTTCTCTCTTCTCTCTCTACCAAACTCTTCTTCTTGCCTTCATTTTTTCCAGTCCTTTCCTAAATGGTCAACTCTGACACTCACACATACCAACATGACAAGCAACAACCAACGCAAACCCACACTCACAGTATATGGCTTATATTTGTAAAAAAAAAAAACAACAATAGAAGCAAGAATTACAAAAACAATAACAATAACAACACTGCCAAGAATATCAAAAGTTCTTACAAGATCATAAGTTCTTACACATACAGACTCTAGCGCACACTTTTGAAGACTGGGTCTAAGTGACCAACAATAACAACAGAAATAAGAACAACACAGCTGATAGTCTGTCACCCGGTAAAGACTCTGGAAGACAGCTTTGCAGACGGGTCCCAAAAGACCAACAATGACAACAGAAATAACGATAGCGACTCTGCTGATAAGTTGTTACCCGGTAAAGACTCTGGAAGACAGTCTTGTAGATGGGGTCCAGACTGACGCCGCTGCTCTCGGCAGACGTCATGATGTTCTGCAGCCACTTCTTCCTGGCCTCACCACGCACACGCTCAGCGTAGGAGCGCTGCACACCACACACAGTCCTCTCCCTTTGATCCAATATCACCGACAAAAAAGGATGGACACATTACATGCTATATACCTCCACTCATCAATTATGTCTGATGTCATCTATATGTTTTCGATAACTTTTGGGCTTAACCATGGTTACATCTAAAAGATGGAGCACTGATTCATGAAAAGGTACTTGTAATTCTGGAATGATGCCTTAAGGCAACCTGTTGCAACAATGTACACAGAAATGCGGGAAAACTGACAGGATTATCTCTACTTGTTCATGACTTCATTCTGATACCGTTAAGAAGAACTGTATGTCACCAGGTTTGTCTACCATGAACTATAGTTGTCTGTAATGACATAGAGCCTTCTTCAAGTTCTAGCCATCTTTGTATCATTTTGTCTTATTACTATATATTTTGTTATTTTCTGCATATCAAAACATTTTTGATTTTTCTAGTGTTTTGCTGTCCGCCATGTATGAATGCACTGTTTTTTTCGTCAGTTTGCTTTTGCATGATTACCTAAACTTATATTCATTAGTGTGTGCATTATGTTGGCATTATACTTAGCTTTTTGTTGGGCTCTTCGTTCAAGTGCACATTATTTCCACTTTCTTTCTCCTGGCTATATATCACCATGTACCCAGACGATCATGTTCAAATGGCACCGGGTGAAAGCGTCCACTTCATTAGTTATGACCATCATTTCTTCATCTTCTTGCATGCACTTCACACTGTCACTCCAGCAACTCTCACCCCGCCACTCACCTCCACGCTGTTGGCCAGAATTCCACGAAGTACTCGAAGGCATCAGCCCCAGGCAAGGCATCGATGACCAGGCCCACAAAAGTGCGGAACTCCCGCTTGTTGAGGCGGGAGTCCTGATACT
The DNA here is from genome assembly GCA_016801955.1 of Conus betulinus. NCBI lineage: Eukaryota > Metazoa > Mollusca > Gastropoda > Neogastropoda > Conidae > Conus > Conus betulinus. The sequence goes on from JADBJO010002168.1 coordinate 86,800, forward strand.
TGGACTGCTTCTTCAGGTCCTCACGAGCTGCAAGACAGGAAGGGGGGAAGACAATGAGCAATCCCATGCACAATGACACCAGCTTCTGAGAAACGGATGCCTAGCAGGGACATGTATGTTGCTGTCAGCACAGAGAAAGACGCCTGGTGTTATTTCTCATGATTTTGCCTTTCCAGTCACCATGGTGCAGTTGTTAGCGTTGTGGACTTGTACCCTGCGGTGTGATTCATGTCCCACCAGAGGCAGGAATGTATGGGATTTTTTTTCTCTCTTTATCCCAGGCTTGCTCCATCCCAGATCTGAATGTGATCCTAGGTTCAAATGGGAAGGCTGGGACCACACACAGCTCAGTTTTTCAGCTGGGACCACACTGTTTCATCAATTTCATGGATGTATTTCTGACAGTGATTGATGAACACACTGCAGGTATCTGTATCTCTCCGACTTGCTTGATGCTTGGTTAAAGTGTGAAAAAAGAGCAGATTACAACAGGCCTTATTACGTCATTTCAGGCCATAATGAACTCAGCAGCATTACCTTAATGGACTATTATTTATTAAAAAAATAAAAATAAAAAAAAAATTCTGCAGCTGTTCATGCCCTGCCCGTCATTGTAGGCTCAGTCTGATCTCCTCTTGAGGTCCCTGCTCTTTGTGAGATCACATCAAAGTGCTCAGTACCACCACAAGATCATGGGAACTGTTGTTAGATGATGTGGTAGTGCCCACCAGTCAATGTTTAGATGATATACAGCAGCTACAGTCTCACTTCACCAGTCGTTATTCAGCTGCATGGCTATGTATACAGCAGCTACAGACTCACTTCACCGGCTATTATTCACCTGCATGGCTTTGTATATAGCAGGTAAAGACTTATTTCAAGAGTCAATGTACATAGCACAGCTTAAGTCTCTTTTTACAAGTACCCTATACAGCTGGCTAGGTACGACACAGCTTAAGTCTCCTTTTACAAGTAACTGTTCAGCTGGCTAGGTCTACAGCAGGGACAGCAAGGAAATTCTACTGCGTAGCCAAGCATCAATTTTAGACATTGCAGACCTGGCTTAAGCAGATTTTATCAAGAACAAAAAGAAAGGAGAAGTCCTGCCTGTGCCTTTGGCGATGGATATCCTCATCACCACAGTTCAAGTCTCTATGGAGCCTTCCAGTTGAGAGGGACTTTTCCCTCTACGTTGAAACTGCTTCGGACGCCATTCTTTCACATTCCTTCTGATGAGACCACAAACTGAGGCTCTGCGTGTGGACGATGCATACCATCTTGCGCACAATAGATCCCGTCGTCATGCTTCCGAAGAGTATGCCCCACAGGCTGATGGTGGGGAATGGCATGTACACACATAGTGTGCATCGTGTGCACAGTGATGGTCTGCTGAAGGCTGCTGAGCTTGGGGCAGGGTCATTTCCCAAGTACCCAAGAATAAAGACGCTTACGACAGATCACTCATCTAGACACACACACACACACACACACACACACACACACACACACACCGCACGCACGTACACCTGCTGCGCCCCCCCATTCCTGCCTGCACACACGCACGTACCGCGTGCACACACACACGTACACACACACACACACACACACACACACACACACACTATCAACCAGAACTGCTATCGGTACCTTTGGCAATGGTGTCCTTCTCCTGGCCCTCCTTGTACTTGGCCATCACCTCCTCCACCTCGTCCAGGTCCAGGTAGCCCGACCCATCGTTGTCCCACTTCTCAAACAGCGTGTCCAGCTGCACCTTCCTGTTGGCGGAGATGGCCTCCTTTCGGGCCTGTCACAACGCAGTACCCCAAAGCCACGATTGCAGTTACTGACTGTATGCCGCTAAAGATATCATTTGTGAATACGATCATAAAATGCCAAGCTATTAACACTTCAATCAATCGACTCAAGAAACTGGATAGTCTCAAGCATTTTGGCACTCATATAGAGGATAGTTATGACAGCAATAAAAGAAACAAAACCCTTTCAATCTCTTTAAAGTTAGCAGTGAAGATTGTTTTGTTTGTTATTAAATCATTAACTCTTTTCCAAGGAAATCATGTACAGAAGTCAGCTACCATCATCATTTGTACAATACATTATCAATTTTGGGTAGATGGAAAGGTGCAATGTGTTCTGTTTAGATTAGAAACATTTTCAGATGTTGAAATAAGTTATGTTTATGAAATGCAAAACACATAGAACTGGAAAACACACATACAAACGACAACATATGAAATACACAAATGAAAAAGTAGAAAAGATACAGTAAATTCTCATCACTACAAAACAGCAAATGCATAATGCAAAGAAGTAGAAAAATTACTGTACATTCTCATTTTTATTATAACTGTACAAATATGAAGCACGCAGGACAACAAAAGACACAGAAATTCTATTCTCTCTACACAACAAATACAAATTACGATGAAGTAGTGAAAAAAAGTGTGTTCACAACTCCACAAAAGACCAAAAAAAAACACAAACAACTAGAACAGACACAGTAAACTCTAACCATGACAATATAACAAAACACAAAACATGAAAAACTAGGAAGGTAGAGAAAATTCAAATCAACCCATGTTCATTGTTCCATGACGACAAAGCTGACACCAGTCTTCAATCACCTTCATCAGTCTCTCCATCTTCTCATCCTCAGTCTCCTCATAGCCCTCACGTAAGAAGCCCACCAGCTTGCCAAAGACGCCACTGTCTGGGTGCTCTCCCAGGAAGGTCTCCGTCAGCTGCACGAACTGGGACACGTTCAGGTTGCTCTCGTCAAAGGCAGACATCTGGGACTGACTGCGGAAGCCGCTGTTGGCTGTCAGACCTTGAAGACAGTTTGGTCACCAACATGCTGTCACCATGAAATTCTGTCTCCATTGTGTGATAAATATGCAGATTAGACACTTCATATGAACATCTTTTTACCTAAATCTGATCTGTCACTCCTCCTCCTCATTCTTAAAGAAGCAAAAACACTCTTACCCTCCTCCCACTCCCTCTCTCCCTCCTTTCATCCCATCTTGTTACTACTATTAAACTTCAATGGGGTCGAAAGTGAGTCATCCTCCTCGTTAAATGCTGTCGCATGCATGGCGCATGCGAGATCCTAATCCATGAAACCTCACAAAATGCCAGGATAAGTGGAACTTCAGAGATACGGAATGTTCAGCAGCATGATAT
>JADBJO010002168.1:95000-100000 GCA_016801955.1 Conus betulinus
CTTGGCAGATTCCACTGTGCAGTGATATTTGTGCTGAAGGAGGTCTTCAAATCGTTTCATGAGTCCATTCCATAACAAAAAATTGTTTTAGCTAGGTTTGCTGATTTCATGTGAGGCATTGCCATTTCAGTTCATCTGGAAGAAACATGAAGAACAATATCAAAAGCTTTACAGAAGTCGAAGCAGATCAGATCAAACTGGTTGCATTTCTCTTGACATCCTTTACAATCAGTCCTCTATGATCTGAGCATCCATGTGATTATGACACAGAAATGAAATGAAGTCCACTCCACTGTATACTGTTTCTGTATTTTGCGGTTCCAAGACAGTCCCACCTGGCTTTTCTTCCGCCTGGGTTTCCTCTTTCTGTTCTGTGGTCTCTTGGGTTGATTCTTTGGCTGTCTCCTCTTCTGCTGCTGCTGTGATGAGAGCCCCAGTATCGTGGTTAGTGCATGCATGAACCAAAGACTGCCAACCAACAAACAATGCCAAAAAAACTGCCTGCCTGACTATAAAGGATATTGATGTGATTTGTGTCAGTATAAACAAAAAAAAAGTGATCTAAAAATCTTTGCATTACATTTCTAGACTTAAAATGGGATACAGACGACTTGCCATTCTCCTATCCTCCTTTTTCAGTCCCCTCTACCACACCATGAAAAAAAAAAGTACTAACTAATTAGAGAAGATATCAAAAAGATAACTAAAAACAACAACAACAACAATTCATCTAAATAGTTTCCATACGACCTTTATTAGCATTTAACATTTAATTACTAAAGTCTTTCTCAGATGCGCCCCCACCCATCACCTTCCTTCTCTCTCTCTCTCTCTCTCTTGTTCTCACTGTTCTCACTGTTCAAGTTTATTTTTTTAGCAACAACTGTTTTTTTTTTTTCCCCTTTTTTCAGTGGTCACAATGACACATGTTTATGCATGTATACATCACAAGCATACAGAGCAAACTTACCTGAAGGAATATCATTTTGTACTGCTGGATTTAAACATATACTTTTGTATCTTCAATTTGGTATGTAACAAAACATTGATCTGTTCTGAATCAAAGAAAATATAAAAGGAAAGGCTGAGAGAGAGAGAGAGAGAGAGAGAGAGAGAGAGAGAGAGAGAGAGAGAGAGAGAGAGAGAGACAGACAGACAGACAGACAGACAGACAGGAGGACAGAGACAGAGACAGACAGACAGACAGAAACAGAGGTAAAGACAGACAGAGAGAGAAACAGAAAGGGATAAAAACAGACAGAGAGAAAGAGAGAGTAACAAATATAAATAATGTGACAGACATAACCTGTAGGCTGTGAAGTAAAGAAAACATTTCTTTCAAAATTCTCACCCACACTGAGTGCTATTCACTTAATTTAAAAGTGCTGCTGCTTCTTTCATTATTGTCTCTTTAACCGCTGCTGAATGGACTTCCAAAACTATAAACGAAGACCTGCAATGGTCAGTCTGACTGATAAACTAAGAAGACAAGCAAACAGAAGACACACACACACACACAGAAACATTATATACAAGAACACAAAGCAACTGGGCTAGAAGCATTCAAATGAAATCCACTGACAGCAATACAGAAGTGTGTTTGATAACTTGTGTCATTCTTTGGCTTATTCTTCAAATTAAATCCACTGATAGCAATACAGAAGTGTTTGCCATCACTAGGCTTATCAACTGGGGCAAAAGCTGAGTGGATCTAGATATGTCCTGCATTATGCATGCATGCAGTATCAAACACAATGGGATTTTCTTGCTGCTCTGTAGTTTAACAGAGCATAAGGAAGGAAATTTATAAGACAGTCAAGTGAAAAAGGGGTGGAAAAATACAGGGGGGGAAAAAAAAGAGAGAGAAATAAAGGAAAAACACATATGTATGTTAAAAAGATATACACATAAACAAGTTTTTTTGTTTTTTCAACTGTACAATTAGGAAGAAAGAAAGGATAGCGAAAGAAGTTCAAAAAAGAAAAGAAAAGAAGAAACAAACAGATAAGATACACAGAAGACTTTGGAACGAAGTAACCAGTATGTCAGTTGAAACAGATGAAATACACAGTAGACTTTGGAACGAAGTAACCAGAATGTCAGTTCAAATAGATGAAATACAGGGAAGATTTCAGAACAAGTAGCCAGTTTGGCAGTTCCATATTGACAGATCAGCACAGGAAAGAACAAGTGGGAAAAAAAAACCCCACAACACTTTGTTATCAGGGAAAAAAGAACAGTAAAGGTCTGTGTCACAGGAAGGATTCAACAGAGCCTGAACACAGTCCCAATGCCAAAGAGAAGGACATGCTAACATAAAAGAGAGGAAGGAAGGAAGAAAGAGACCCTGTACACCTCTACTACAGCTCTGCACAGACAATCTTCAGAAGATTAAACTTTTCCTTCTTTTTCAATCTATGAAATTCTCTATTGTGTTCACCATTACTGTTCAGATTTTAAAAAAAACAAAAAAAAAAAAAAAAAAAAAAAAAAACAAAGAAAAGCCCAATAACTGATATTTCAGGAATAGACAAAGATTTGGGGTTATTATGTGAACATTAATTTTTCTTAACAGATAACTTAGATTTATTTCAAGGTGAAATAAAACCCTTGGCACATTGTAACACATTTTGTATGTGTGTGTGTGTGTGTGTGTGTGTGTGTGTGTGTGTGTGTGTGTGTGTGTGTGTGTGTGTGTGTGTGTGTGTGTGTTTGTGTGTCTAGTTATCTTTTTACCATTTAATTTAAAGTTTGCTTGATTGAATGACGGCTTTAACTGATTTAACAATTGACTGATTTCGAAATCATGACCGTTATCTGCATCCCACCACTTTGACAAAACATGAAAACTATACACGCATCTGTCTGAAAACCATAGCACAAAAAGCATCTAAAAAAAAACAACATTGGAATCTAAAGCACACTAATACTGAACAGCTGAAAATAGTTCACATTTATGCTGACTTACCTAAAGCGTATGCATACAGCAACAATAATGATACCAGTAAAGATCATAAAGTAATAATGAAAGAACCGGTTGTCATCATCTGTACTTGCTGACGCTAGTTCAGTCTGCAAACTTACCATTATGTAGATTGACAGATCCCCAAAACGTTTACATAAGGCATGTTATTAGAATAAAGGAACACCTAACAATACGTTTTTGCCAGCAGGTCACTGCCAGAAGAAAAGGTACAACCAAGTCAGATAGATATGTGCTATGTTATTCAGCTTTACTTCCTATGCCAACTGCTTGCTGTGTAAATGACTAGTTCAAAAGCTGATGCAATTTTTCCTTTTCTTTTAGGATCAAAGCATATACCCCACACTCCACATACTGAAAAAAGATGACAATTCTTTGGTGCACTTTTGAGTATTTTGTTTCACTCGAGACAGTAAAAGACAAAACGGTATCAACAATATCATTGTCATCATAATTATCACCATTCGCATATTCATAGTGTTCTGCTTTTCAGCATTTAGGGTTCTGCAGCATTGGATGACCTTGTTCAAGTTTAATCTGAATGGAGGTAGAAACAATAATAACCATTCAGAAACCAGTCTAGTATAAGTCTTCTCACATAATGAAGGCGCGCTACTCAAAGCCCATGATACGTGGCACTACCCATCATCAGGCAACAACAACAACAACAATAAAATCTGAAAAACAAATCAGAATTCTGGCTTTTTTTTTTTTTTTTTTTTAAACCTCATTGATAAGCTGTATTATAAACAGAAAATAAGACGAATTTGCACACTGTTGTACATATTCTTTGAGCTGATTAATGCTAATCTAGGTAGGACAGTATGTTAGAAAGGTTCCGAATGAGGAGGAGATCAGAACTGCTTCTAGCGATAAGGAAGCGAATGGAGGCACACCAGGAGAGGTAAAAAAGATCATCGATATAACCTGCCGCCGTCGCTGCCGCATTCTCATTGGACTCCCCTTCCACACCTTTCTCAACAGCGGTCCTGTTCTGCGATGCACCTTCCTCTGTGACTTTCTCAGATGACTCTCTGGCTTCTGCCTGATTCTTCTCCTCCTCCTCCTCCTCCTCCTCTTCTGTGATCACCATCAGTGAATCCGCAACAGGTGAAGTTGAGATCACCACAGCGACCGATGTACTCTTGTTCTCAGAGGCCTCGGTGATTCTGTCTGTCCATTCTCTGCGGATTTCTCCTCGTCTTCTTTCTTTCTGTGTTTCGTCACTTTTACTGGGATCTTTGTTCTGTACTTGCGGAGCTTGCTCTGTGGTCTCAGATGCTTGTGCGGTCTCCTTCTCTCGCTCTATCCTGCACAGTGTCACCTTCCGTGCCCGCCGTTTGAACTTGGGTTTTATCCTGCTCAGTGTCATCCTCCTCCTTCTCTATCTTTTCGCCCCCCTCCACACCCTCTGCTTTTCCCTCCTTCTCCTGCTGCCCTGACCCTCCCGCCCTTGACCCCTGGCTGCCCGCAGAGACTGTGATCTCCACACCTGATTGGTTGGGAGGCTCACTTCTTCTTCCTGCGACTTTTGCTCCTCCTGGGTGGCCCCGCTGGTTGCTCCTGCAGCTTTTGCTCCTCCTCCTCCTCGCGGGCAGTCTCTGGAATGGTGGGCACGCCGCCTTCGTCATCGTCGCTCAGCGAGTCGTCCGCTTCATCCACCTCCACCACAGGCCCTGTGGAAAGAAGAGAAGAGGAGTTCTGTGCCAGATGCTGCCAAGTGTGTGTAAAACTGCCGACTTGGTTGGAGATTGCACTGATATACAGTTGTGTTGTGCTTTTTGGTGACAAGTTTGATCAACGCATGATGCGCTGTCAGTGAGACAGGTTTTGTGTTTTGTCAGTCAATGTCTCAAACATTAGTTTAGGACTTTCAAGAAAAAAAATGTAGACATACACACACACACACATATATATATATATATACATATATGTGTGTGTGTGTGTATGTGTGTGTGTGTGTGTGTGTGTGTGTGTGTGTGTGTGTGTGTGTATGCAAACACACACACACGAATTC
>JADBJO010002168.1:105000-122500 GCA_016801955.1 Conus betulinus
TGTATTTTGTGTATGTCTGTCTGTCCGCTATTTCAGTTTGTTCACAAAGAAAGTTAAAATCTTCATTTTCTGGTCCTCATATCCATTGCTTTAAAGTACAGTTTTTTGCCTTTCATTCTTCATGAGTTAACTATGATTTACAAATCAACACTGCATAGATAACACTTGCCTGTTGTCCTCCATATCAAAAAGCTGTGCTTTGAGTTCTTCAGCAATCTGTCTAAGTCCATGAACATAGGGAGATGCTTCTGCAAAATTACTGTACCGAGGATTGTTCCGAAAGAGATACTGGGCCAAAAAATTCAAAGGGTTAAAGTTGGGATCATAACCACCCCCTGCCTCAGGCTTAGCTACCCCCTTTCGTCCACAGCATTCAACAGTTTCTCAACACCCAGAATCAAGGTGGGCATCACTTTATCCACCATGTACGCTCTCATCTCGATAGTGGCTTCTGAATCACTCAGCCAGTCTTTCGCCAAGAGTTCAACGGGGATCTTGCGTGCGATTTTCCGAGCAATCTCCTTGGACGTTTTTCACCTCAGTCTTCTTAACGCTACGCAGCTCTGTCAGGCGCAGCATAGCATTTTGCTCATGCATTCGTTTCCAGCGCTTGACATCATTCTTGACGATGGAGGATCTTCCTGAGGAGCCTGGCGTTTCCCCTCTCGATCCTCCACGGGAACTCTTCGTCGGTGATATAACCCGCTTCCAGCCGAACCCGGAGGCCGTCCAACCACTGTGTCCGCCATGTTTCAGTTTACTGGAGAATGAAATCACAAGATATTGACTAACTGTCCAAGACGAGCCACAAAGTTTCAAAACAATCCTGGATGACACGGCAGCGGCGGTAACACAGTTCCTTCTGCTCTCATACACACAGCCATGTTGTTGCGGGAGTCGTTGCTAAGAGGAAATACCCAACACGCATGCGTACAGTCGTCTCGCCCGATTTCCGCTAATTTTATGCTTGCGCAAAGTAAACTTCCTGTCACAGACCACAGTCTGTACACTTCCTCAAAATCAAGCTGGGTGCTGATGATAATGGTATTTGACAATCACCCCTCCTCCATATAGGCTGACTCATTTGCGGTGCGTTGTTCCCGATGGCGCTCGTGACGCTTCAACGCTCACCAAGCCCCAGCAATGACCCCGATGAGGTAAATATATCTCTTTGATTCAATACAAAAAAAAACCCAAGTGGCAAGTCGGACGTCAAGTCCCCCAGAGCTAGTTTGTCTCAAGTCGGTTGTGAGTACTCTGTCATTCGTCGGCCGAGCTAGCAGGCGGTTTTGGGGCGTTATCAGGAAAATGAATACTTAATTTGATGCTTGGTTTCGCAGTTGTAACTCTTGTAATGCTTGGTGATAAGTGAGACAAACATTTTTTTTTTCATTGTAATTTGTAGAGTTGTATTGCTTTTGATATAATTGTTTTATATTGTAATCCTTGATATACACGAAAGAATTGATTTAGGAACTAAGGAAGACTACTTGCAACCAGATAATTATTCCAACCATTCACCTACTTATCTCAGAGTGAAAAGTGGTAATTTTTGTAATTACTGTATTCATCATTTTGATTTTTACTTGTATGATTTTTTTTTTCTTCTGCTCCAACACCTTTAGAAGAATCTCATTCAAATTCTAAAGATTTGACTTTGTCATTATATTTCATTGTTTAGATGTTAGCCACTTTCATAAAGATTGTTTGTTTCTGGTCACCTTTATAGCCCCAAATTTTGCCACCAACCCTAGACTTTTTCTGCTGCCAAAAAAAAATAATGATAGATACTTAGTAATAGGTTTATGATTTTATATATGTGATATATATAAAATCAATAAATAGCCAAAACTGGCCAAAGTGCTCACAAAGTTCATTATGCACACACACACACACACACACACACACACACACACACACACACACACACACACACACACACACACATGCATGCATGCATGCATGCATGCAAGAACACATACACAGGCACATATGCAACCATATGCACTAACACAGGGACTTGCATATATGTCCTCCCTACCACATCACACAGACATGTGTGCACATCTGCACACACATAGACACACATGCACACACGCACACACACATACAACTGTGCATAAAGACAGGGACTTCTGAATGTCCCCCTCCCATCCTCATCACACAGACATGTGTACACGCCTGCACACACACACACACACACACACACACACACACACACACACACACACACACACACACACATTCATACACACACACACACTGACACAGGCACACACATGCGCATGTGCGCACGCGCGCGCGCACACACACTGACTAAAAACCATTTTACTGTCAGATTAAGTTATTAACATTGTGTTGTACTGACATTTTAAAAGGATAAACCTAAATAAATAAATGAGGAAAAGAAAATAATACAAATAACATCTGAAAGACATAAAAATCGGAAAGGAAAAATTAACAGGGAAACATTTAACATTTGTAAGTAGAATAATAGAAACAGGAATTGTAACAATAACCAAATTACATCTTAACTGTACTGAGAATAAAAAATCTCTCTCTCTCTCTCTCTCTCTCTCTCTCTCTCTCTCTCTCTCTCTGTCTGTCTGTCTGTCTCTCTCTCTCTCTCTCTCTCTCTCTCTCTCTCTCTCTCTCTCTCTCTCTCTCTCTCTCTCAGAGAACTCTCTAAAAAAGGCCCATGCCCTCTCACTCACTCTCACACACAACACACACACACACACAAAAGACACCACACCACCCACACACACACACACACACACACACACACACACACACACACACACACACACACACACAGAGAGTCACACACACACACACACACACACACACACACACACACACACACACACACACACACAGTCAGTCACACACACACACACACACACACACACACTCACAAAAACTACGCTTCCCATTCCCCCTACTCATGTGCATGCAAGCACGCACATATATTCACTTACTCAGTTACTGACAAACAAATAAAACCAAAATCTCTCTCTCTCTCTCTCTCTCTCTCTCTCTCTCTCTCTCTCTCTCTCTCTCTCTCTCTCGCACGCACACACACACACACACACACACACACACACATTATATGTACACATACACACAGTTGTCAATCATAAGGCAAAAAAGCCTATGAAGTATGAGTCTTGAAAAGTGCAGTCTTTTAGAGACGAGTTTAAAAATGAAAAGAGAGAACTAGAGATGCAGAAAGAGAGAGAACTCTCTAAAGGTCTTTGTGTGGAAATGAGGAGTCTGGAGGACAAAGAAATATGCACTCAGAGAATCTGTGGAAGAGGACCAAGTGCAAAAGAGATGGGAATTCTCAATTACAGATTTTTTTTTTCTGCCCAAACTGGTCATAAAGTGAGCAGATTCTTCTGTTGAATGGTGGACCAGACTGCTCATCATACAGTTGAGAGTGTCGTCACAGCGCCATCAGACAACTTCAGCTAAGAGAACAAAAGAGAGAACTTTAAAATCTATAACCTGGAATTCCTCAGCTAAAACATTGAAACAAAAGATAGAAATAGTCCATTAGTCGCAACTAAATATTTGGCCAATATTATTGGCCACTAGATTGCACAGGGGTGGAAGATCTTGCATCACAGCACTCAGGGGTGGGGTATCATTCATATAGAGAAAATACGCCACACCATCACTGAGTCAGTCAGCCTGCTAACAGTGGATTCATCCACTCACATTTATCGCATCAGGCACGAAATCCTGCCATCCACTAAGTTCTGGTTTTTGGCTGCTGTGTTTTCAACTCAAAGTGATGACAAGTAATGATGGTCTGTGACAACAGTGAAGGCTGCACAATACATACCTGTGCAAATGCAAGTGTTGAGCCACTATCGATCTGTGCAAGGATTTCAGGATCTGTTTGGGAGTACCACTTCTCTGTTTTTGTCTTGGCACAACAACCAACCTGTCCTTCGTATGTCACAGCGTTGCATCTTGACCGACTAGTCTGGCATCAACAAGACCTGTTGCTTGGCACAATGGCAGTGGTCAAGGAAAGACATTATGTGGGCACTTGTTGAGTCCTTCAGACACTTCCTGTTGGGGCGTTTCCCATTTCAAGAATGTCCTTGATTCAAAATCTCATGGGTTCAGTGATTGTTGAATAGCTGGAGTTGAAATGTGGCAAGTTTTTCATCAAAAAAAAGAATGACCTGACTTCACTAACAGTCATTTGAGGTTTGTTGTCAACTGTTCTGTTTCCTGATCAATTTGTGGCCAAAGCTGTGACCAAAAATTGTTAGTTTATTCACACATAAAACACATTTCTCTCTATTGAGCTTCTAGTGCTGACTTACAGTTTCTACAGCATTGCTTATAGTTATAAGCTTGCATTGTGCTCTTTTGGGAGGTTTCCATGTACAATGACATCATCACAGGGATTTTTTTAACTAGAGTATCAGTCAGCAGTTCTCCAACGGCAATTTTGAGAACTTCCGCACTTGCAGCAGCACTGGCCCTCCAACATAGCCTTGTGTATAGTGAAGCATCCAACGCATTTATAAAATATCTTGATGTACCTTTCGTCTTGACTAAGCTGAAGCTGATACACTAGACTGTGACACCAGTTAGACATAAAGATTGGCTTAAACACCTGAGCCATTAACATTGTCAATCAAACTATCAGTGTTAGGTATGGATTTTTTTTTCTCTTGTTATGGCAATATTTGCCCAGCTTGCATATCTATACATGTACCTGTCGCCGCCAGCCTTGATTGGAATGAGTACAGTATGGCAAACCCAGGGAGTGAGATCCTCAGGTTTCTTGATAATGCCAGTCTCTTCTCGCAGCATTCAAGTTCTCATTCTACATCTGTTTCATTATGAAGTTATGCATCTTTGCATTTCAGGAAAGGATTGAATTTCTGGATCACCATGTAGCTTAAATTTAGGTGTTTTTTTTTTTTTCTGTGTTGTCATCAATGATCAAATAAGAGAGAGATTCATCGAGAGCATTTACATGACTGCTTGAAAAGGAAGTACCTTGGATAATGTTCAGTGTTGGGCTGTTTCCTTACTAAGTTATTTAATAGGTTGTTGCTGCTGTGTTGTGAATCAGGTGAGTCAAACATGAAACACTTTACATGTGCATGTCTGTCTTTGTATGTAATGAAGGGAACACAAAACCTTGAGTAAGAGATGAACTTTTAGGGAGTGGACTTTGGAGCTTTGTAGCAGAGCGAAAACTCATCGAAACAGTCTGAACTAATATGGGTGCAACTCGTCCATCAGGTGACATTTAGGTGGTGATTTCAAGTTTTGAGCCATGTTTTTGAGTTTGCTGTTGCATCATTACCAATGAACTGCATGCGAGTGACAAGAAAATATTGACAGTGTGAATTCTAAACACAGTTTTATATTTGTAACCAACACTGAAAACAGATTTGTCTCTGGAACTGTCAGTTTCTTTTTCAAAAAGAAAACGTCCATCGGTCTGACATTTTTAGATGATTTTTTAGGAGATCTACAGTTCGTGAACGTTTAGATTAATGACACACAGCGATATGCCATTTTTGTAGCTGGGCATTGTCCTTAATCAATGAGGGAAGCTACCAATACCACCTTCGACCATGTGCAGTGTGCTGTGAGCACAGAGAAATGTCTCGACTGTAGTAGAACTGCATGGAGAGGAAGGTAAGGTAAGGTGATGTTGCCGACCGCAAAGGGCCATTATCAGGGCTGTCACCACGTTAAAATCATCTCACAAGTGCGTGGAAAGGAACCTCAGCCTAGTGAAGATGCGTTGGAGTAAACACTCCCATGAAGTCTGACTGTTGCATGACAGGAATGAGCGGATGTACAGTTCTGTCGACTGTATTTCCATCTAGATGGAGGACGACATGTGGGGATATTTGAAGAGCTTTGAAATTCTGTGAACTGAAATTGTATTTGTTGCCAGTGACACGTTCCTTTCAGTGTTAGTTGCTCTAGGTACAGATCTTTCACTGGCATGTTCTTTGGCTAAAACTTTCGTTGTTGAACATGTCACATGGGGCTGTTCTTGTTAGTTTAGAAGATATGCATCCATGTAAAATCTGTGAAAACATTTTGTCTGCCTGTACTGTGAAATTCACATGAAGTAGCTTGAGAATGAAGCCTAGTGCAGAAGGTGTCTTCTGATTCGCTTAATGAAGCCTAGTGTAGAATATCTCTGCTGATTCAGTGTCATTCTGCATAGTCAGACAAAAACAAAATGTTTCTTAATAAAAGGTATCTTTCTTGGGCGTGGAATGAGTGAGGAGCGATTGTTGTGCAGTATCGTTTGTATCATCTGCAGCTTTTTGTTTAACAGTAAAACTGTTGAAGATATCATAAACTTCATCACCTATGTAGGGTAAAAGATGTGCTTTCTTGTCTTGTTTTTCGGTGATATCTAGATCACATAGCACAATTTTTTGCTTTGCTGTTCTGTGTCCATCATATACCAACTGGTTGTTCATTGTCAAAAACTAAGGAACACAGAAAGCTTGGCATAGAAACCATTACGAAACAACTGGCGTTCCTTTTATTGTCATTGATAAGTTTTTTCTGGAAAAAAAAAATACTCATAGAAAAAAACCTAGCTGATCAGGAAAGGATAACAAACTCGTCATACGTAGACAAATGAAAGTGCTTACTACCATTGATGCGTATCAAATAACTGATGCTATTGTCACTGGAGACTAGATGGACTTTGTTACGGAAACCATTTGTCGTTTGTCCAGGGCCTCATACCAGTCTCCCTGCTTCAATGGAAGTAACAGTCAGCTACTTTCAATTTACTTTCCTTTTGATATAATGGACACAAAAGTTGCTGATTATTTATTTTGAGCACCAACGGACAGATGCCAGCGCAGTGCAATGGCTGGAAAGAGTGGCATTTTGCCTTGGCTGTTTATTGTGTGACGTGCCTTAAAAGAAGCAGCTTTTACAACACACGTAATACTCTAAAATTGTTTTGACTTCAGTGGGTATATACACACAGAAACAGTCTGGTGTGACATAACTTGTAAGGAGCCAGACCAGTTCAGTTAGTAGGGTGTGGGACTGATACTCCAGCGGTTACGGGTTCAAATCTCTGCAGGGCCATTTTGGTACAGGAGGATTTTTCCCTTGAGTTTTGGTTCTGATTCCATTTGCTGAAAAGTCCTTGAATGAGGTTCCATGTGTAAATGCACACTTAACATCTCGCCGTCGCACACACAATTAAAAATCCCATTACCTGCACCAACATTCGGAAGAGAAGGCCAGTTTGGTCATTGGTATGATGACACAGTACATGTAGCATGCACCCTGTGTGGAAAATTAAAACAACAAAAGTAGAAAACTGAGTGACTGGTATTGACTGACGGAAACGGGAACGACTGAATAAAGTACCTGCAGGCAGCTCTTCAGTTGGCTCTACCCAGGTAGGCAGCCGTTTGCATAATCAAGAACATGGATTGTAAAGCGCATGGAGCTTGGCCTCTAACTGAGGATGAGCACAGTATAAGTACTCTTCGTCATAACAATAATGATAGTAATAATGATGATGGACCTAATTCAACCATTCTTTAAACTTAAGAGAAGAAAGGTAAGGAGACCTTTGTGACAGCATGACTGTTTTCTTTCGTTGCAGGAATCGGCAGAGGGAACTGACGAAGGGTCAGATGGGAAATCATCTGTTCATCGTAAAAGGTGATCTTTTTTTGTGGATTGACTCTCGTGTGATTCATTATCTTCCACTCGGTCTTCTGTCGTTGTTGCCTTTTTCTGCTTCTGTAGTTCATTAGCGTTCGGTCCTCTTTGTGTGTGCCTACATAAATGTATCTCTGTGTTGATTTACTGGATATTGGTTTTGACCTGGATATTGCTGTGCTTTCTCTGTGTGGCCGTGTGTTTTGCCTCTCCAATTCTTTGATTCAGCTCTCTCTCTCTCTCTCTGACAAAGAGAGTTATTCAGAGTTGTTAATTCTTCTTCTTGTTGTTTCCTGTTGTTCTTGATGTTTTTTTTTTATTTTTCTTCTTTACAAAATAAGTACAAGTTGTCATGCCATTTTAAACTGATCCTATCACTATATAAGCAAGTGTGAGGGAAGTAGAAGTTTGGGTGGCACCAAGTCACAGAGTGAAGTCTGCGAGATAAGCATGTTTTGTGGGCCATTGCTCCGCTTACTGGTTTGTCTTGCCATCTGGAATGGTGAGAATCTGAAACACTGATGTTTGGCAGAGGAGGAGGAAGAGTGGGATGGCCTAGTGAAGAAGAGATGCACAAAGAATAGATTTAGTCATAAAGACTGTAAGTGGCCCTTCATGAATTAAATAGTTTGCTATAGATTTTTTCTGAGTTTTCATTGTCAGGAAGCTAGTCTAGTGACTCGTGATGTTGTGTCAGGCTTTTATGTGATGAAATCCCCATTTTTTTTTTTATAGCACAGATAACTAGAATATAAGCCAAACGTTGGAAAAGAAAAAGGGAAAGAAAGCTTTAATGGCAGTATTATCAGTGATACAAAGTTTTCTGTAGGGGTGTGCAGTTTAATTAACTTATGTAAACATCTCTCTTAGATGCGTACATTTGTAGTCACAGACTTTGTGATGAACATGCGCTGCTCTTTTCTGGACCAAAACAAGTGGGTGTTTCAGTTTTGCTGTACTATGAGGGTAGACTCTTGAGTTCAGAAATCAGTGAAAACTTGAGACAGATTTGGAAGCATCTTTTTTTTTTCCCCCAAACTTGATGAAAAACATATTGGTGGATTTGATGAACCCACCACCATCATTTCTCTCATTTCACAAGCTATACATTTCATGGCAGAGAATTACTGTCAGTGTCATTGTTATTGGGGAAAAAATATATATATATTGAGGAAGACAGTGACAGCAAGATGAAGTCAACCATGGGGTTGCTGTTTTTTATTACTGCTATTATATAAACATGCTGTGCTACTCTTTCCAGGACGCCAAACACAATATGATAATTAGGATTTGTTTGTTTTGATTCTCAGAATTTTTTTCTTTCCTTTTTTTTTTTTTTCTTTTTTTTTTTTTTTATCAGCGTTTAGCCACTGTTTATCAGTGTCACAGTTTTTCTTAGTCAGCATTGTGTGTGTGAGTCTGTTGTCACAATCATGGTGTAGGATAAGAGTTTCATACAGAACTTCACAGTGGAAAACTTGACAGAGAGAGAGAGAGAGAGTCTCTGAGAGAGAGAGAGAGAGAGAGAGAGAGAGAGAAAGATAGAGAGAAGAGAGAAGGAGGGACTCGGAGAGTATTCACACTTCGATACGCTGTCATTGCCCTGACAGTCCTTATAACAAGGGGACTAGAAAGTTCGTTTGCTTTCACTTTCAGCGGAAATACTGTAAAGAATCATCCATAGACACCAAACTTAAGAATGAAAAAAAAAAAAAAAAAAAAAAAAGACATCAAATTCAAAGCGAGAGTAAAATACTGATAGCGAGGATCAGAGAGAGGGATGAAAAGAAAAAAAACAAAATCAAAGTGGGAGAAAGAGAAAAACAAAATCAAAGTGGGAGAAAGAGAAAGATACAGATAGGGACAGGATCAGAGAGTGAGACTGAGACTGTGAGAGAGAGAAAAAGAGAGAGGCAAAAAGAGTTAGGTTTTGATACATGAAGTATTTTCAGCATAAGATTCCCCCCTCCCCCCACTCTCCTTGCTCCCCAGTAATTTACTGGTGTTTCTTCATGATCACAGTTCAAGCCTTAGCGCTGGCCCACCTCAACAGGACCGCCCATGTAGAACGCGAGCTGGTCAGGGAAATAGAGGAGAAACTGTTAATGCCATAACAGCACTTGAGTGGAACACAGGAGTGTATTATTTGACGCCAGAATGTGTTGTTCCACAAACATCTAGGGACAGGGACTTAGGGAGAGAGAGAGAGAGAGAGAAAGTGCTTATGTAAACTCCTCTCTCTTGACCTTGATTCTGTCCGTTTTCATGCTTTTCCCTATAGGGGGGAAGTTCATTATAGTTCTGGCTGTCGCTGTTTGTTTTTTGGACCATTAGGGTGTGAGTGTGTGTGTGTGTGTGTGTGTGTGTGTGTGTGTGTGTGTGTGTGTGTGTGTGTGTGTGTGTGTGTGTGTTTGAGAGAGAGAGAGAGAGAGAGAGAGAGAGAGCAAGTGTGTTTGCAAGTGTAAGTGTGTGTGTGTGTGTGTGTGTGTGTGTATGAGCAAGTTGTTTGCAAGTGTAAGATGTGGGGTTTCTGTGTGTGTGTGTGTGTGTTGTTAGTTAGTGTGAGGGTGTGAGTTTGTTGTGTGAATTATGCATGTTTTTGTGCATGCCTGTGAACATTGAGTGAAAGTGGGGTTGGGTGTGTTGAGTGGAACAGGGAGACCAGCTGTTAAAGACAAAAGTAATGAAACTGCTGATCAGTTTTTGTAATCATTGTTGCGAAATCAGTTTTGCTTTAGCGCTATTTTAATGTTTATTTTCAATTTTTTTTTTATTTGTAATTTTGCCTATGACAGTTGTTATCTCTGTGTGTGTGTGTGTGTGTGTGTGTGTGTGTGTGTGTGTGTGTGTGTTTACATAGTATGCAAACATGTAAACATTTATACGTGTGTGCATATGATATATGTGTGTGTGTCACTGTGTGGAAGATTATTTCATTGTTTATCTGTATGTATCATTCACCATTTATTTAAATATGTATGCAGTTCATGAACGAAAGCCTATGTCAAGTAAGCATAACTCTGCACCAACTTTCTCGTCATCTTCTTTTCAACAGAGATAATTTGATCTGTCGTAGATAAGCTCAGACATGGGTTGTACACTCTTTATCAGCGGCAAGTAGAAGCATGGATCTCTTTTTGCCGTGACTGTCCTAGTCTGACGCATTCCAGCAGGAAGGCTAGCTCTGTGGTGTAGTGAGAGAGGTCCACAACAAAAGCCAGCCACTTTGTAGTGCAGGTGTCGAGCCCCATGGTGGGTGGCTGACGGGCAAAATTGGATAGGGTAGGCTGGAACCCAAGGCTGGTGTCATCTGTTCAGATAGGGGTGTTTGCCAAGATCAGTCCCTGTGACCGGGATACAGGCACCTGTCCCGGCCAGAGGGGCTCACACATGCATACACACACACACACACACACACACACACACACACACACACACACACACACACACACACACACACACACACACACACACACACACACACGCACGCACGCACGCGAGCGCGCGCGCACACACACACACACACACACACACACACACACACACACACACACACACACACACACACACACCACACACACACATAACTGTGATATGCAAAATTACAAACTGTGAACAGTTTGGCAAACAAACATGAAATTGAAAATAGTGCTAAGGCTAAACTGGTTCCGCAACAGTGATTACAAAAACTGATAGCAGTTTGATTACTTCTGTCTTTGACAGCTGATCTCCTGCTCCACTCAGCACACCCCAACCCCACTACCACACAACGTTCACAGGCATGCACAAAAACATGCATGATTCACACACACACACACACACACACGCACACACACACACACACACACACACACACACACACACACACACACACACACACACACACACACACACACACACACACACACACACACACACACACACACACACACACACACACACACACACACACACATGCGCACTTATGCACGCACGCACGCACACACACACACACACACGCACACACACACACACACACACACACACACACACACACACACACACACACACACACACACACACACACACACACACACATATAGGATAAGGATTTTATCTGAGGAGAGAAAAGGCGCTTGAGGGCAGAGTTGTAGAATGCATTTAATGTCATTCCTCCGTGTTTGTCCAACACTGCGGTGCGCTATAGACAGCTAGAGTTAATCATCATTTGTTTTGCTTGTGTAGGGGTACACACAAGTATACACTCATGCATGTGGACAAATTTTATAGGCGTACATTCTGTAAGGATGTGTGTGCGTGTGTGTGTGTGTGTGTGTGTGTGTGTGTGTGTGCGTGTGTGTGTGTGTGTGTATGTGTGTGTGCATGGGTGTGATTTTGAGTGTATCATGCATGTTATTGTATGTGTTGACACATTGATATGTGTGTGTGTGTGTGTGTGTGTGTGTGTGTGTGTGTGTGTGTGTGTGTGTGTGTGTGTGTGTGTGAGCCTTATTTACTGAGACATGAAGAAAAATGTAGAATTTGCGACATACTTGGTGACAATCAAATCACAATGTTACTGTGATGATGTCAGCACTCATGCCGTCAAGTGGTGTTAAGTGTTGCGACATTCTTTCCATATATGTAACCTATTTACATATTTTGTCTCCGTGTTTAGTTCAACATGAATTAAAGCAAGTTTCAAAGAGAACAAAATCACTGTGCATGAGGGTGCTACAGATTTCACTGCAGTGATGTAAATGGGCCACACACAGAGAAAAAAATCACATCAGCAGGCAGTTGATATGGCAGGGAGCGTGGCGAATTTTGACAGGGAAGCATCAGATGATATGTATAATGGTGGAGTGGGTGGGGTGGAAATGGCAAGCCAAGGCCGGAATACCTCTGGGGTCCTGTGTGGCTGTGGCTGTGATGTAAACCTGCCTGGCTGGCTGGTCCCCCGTAGAGAATGCACAGTGTGAACTGTGACAGTGTCAGAGTCCTGTGTTCAGTGTGATGGATGCTGCTCATCTGCAGAGATGTGAGCGCTGTGTTTGGGAGCAGGAATGTTTGCATGAACATGCAGGGCACCCCACAGACTTTGTCCCCCCCCCACCCCCACCCACCCACACACACACACACTGCAACATCAGCTAATTGTTAAAACAACCAGAATCAGGAATTGTAACCTGAGCACTTTAAGTCCCACAATCCACTGCACCACTCAGTACAAGTCAGTATAGGGTGCCAGACTTTCTCAGTGGGTAGAATGCCGGACTCGTAATCTTGGTGATCCTGGGGTTGCGGGGGTTCAAATCTGACAGGCCATGTCTGTACAGTGGAATTTCTTCCTCGGCATTAACATTGGTTCTGACTCCATTTCCCCAGAAGTCCTTCAAATGAGATTACAAACCGAGGTTCTGTGTGTGAATGCAGCCTTTCAGTTTCATCTTGCACACACACATAAA
The DNA here is from genome assembly GCA_016801955.1 of Conus betulinus. Taxonomy (NCBI): domain Eukaryota; kingdom Metazoa; phylum Mollusca; class Gastropoda; order Neogastropoda; family Conidae; genus Conus; species Conus betulinus. The sequence continues at coordinate 118,149 of JADBJO010002168.1, forward strand.
ATCCCATCATCAACTTTTGGAAGAGAAAGTCAGTTTGTCCATTGGAATGGACGACATGTTATACATACTGTGGCACAGTATTTTGGGCCATTGGAATGGATGACATGTTATGCATACTGTGGCAGTATTTGGGCCACGGGAATGCCATTGGATGGATGACATGTTATACATACTGTGACACTGTATTTTGGGCCATTGGAATGGATGACATGTTATGCATACTGTGGCACTGTATTTTGGGCCATTGGAATGGATGACATGTTATGCATACTGTGACACTGTATTTTGGGCCATTGGAATGGATGACATGTATGCATACTGTGGCACTGTATTTTGGGCCATTGGGAATGGATGACATGTTATACATACTGTGACACAGTATTCACCATGCGTGAAAAATCAAAAGAATGAAGGAGGAAAACAGTGAAAGATATTGACTGAATAACACAGGAAACGACTGATCAATCAAGCGCTGACAGGCCGCTCTTTGCTCTAGCCAAATAAAGAGCCCGTCAAAATAAAACAAGATTGTGGATCATCAAGCGCTTGGTGCTGGGTCTCTTGCCGAGGATAGGTGCTAAATGAATAATAATAATCAAGGTCATTCTTAATGAAGCAACCCACTAGAAGCGACTCTGCAGTGCTGCTGAGTCTCTGTGGCGGTGGTGTCCGGCGCTGCCTGCTTTGATCCAACAAATGCAGGACTCCACAACCTGCTAATCCCAGAGCTGACTTCAGTAGATGTTCAGTTAATTCTAAATTGTTGTGGAAACAAGACGAGTAAGCTTTTTCCCTGGAGAGCCGCGTCATGGCTGTCCAGCAACTGCTCACATGCACTGGCTGGGTAGTGATGACTGACAGGGTGTAGAAGTCATGGAAGGTAATGTTGTTTATAGCCCAGCCGACCGCAGAGGGCCATATCAGGGCTGTCACTGCGTTGAAGTCAACTCACAAGTCATTCATTCATTCAGGACGTAGAGGGTGAGAAGCAATCACTGGTGAGGTCACCATGAGAGCAGGGCCTGAAGGTACACAGAATTTGAGACTCTTGTTTGTGTTGTTTTTTGCAGTGTGTGTCTGAAGAACAGGGAGCGTGAGGATGATGCAGATGCTGTTAACGCAGTTCTTTTTCGGTCTGAGACTGCATGACAATTCTGTCCTCTGTGACTGCTTTCATGACATATATTCCAGCATCAGCCGTGCCCCACAGACACACCCTGCAATGCTGGTCAAGACATTTGAGCAGAGTGGTCTCTGCACACTCAGCTGTGTGGCCCCAGTCTTCCCTCCTTAACCCATAGCATGCTCAGGTCTGCCCCCCACACACGTTCTGCCTGTGAACTCCCTGCTTCCTAGTCCTGCTGGGTAACTACAGGGTCTGACAGCGTCCCAAACGTTCACAGGACTCGTCTGTATTCAGAGCATCCTCTCTTGATATTACCTGTCCATCATCTATACAGGACTGATTGCTGTGTGAAGAGCCGCTGTTCAGCGACTGCAGTGGCATGCTGGCTATAGTGTTAGGGGCTTTTGTAGCCCTGCTGGGCATGTCGGTATGAACAGAGCTGCAGGCTCGATCCCACAGAAGGCCCTGAAATGAGGGCCCAGCAGAAGGCACGAGGTGTCTGACTCTGTAACACAGTGATGCTTCCCATGCAGATGAAGAGAGAATGACCCCTGAACCACCCACTGTTCACCCCCATGCCTCCCCGTCCCCCCCCCCCCCCCCCCCCCTTTTTTTTTTTTTAATGATTATTTATTACTTTTTTTTTTTTGTACAACATGGGGTTGTATCAGTGTACTGTTCCCCTCCCCTTCCCCCCCCCACTCCCTCTTCCTCCACTGAAAGTGACCATGATTGAAGAATTTGTGGCCAGAACCTTCGTTAATGACCCCTCTGGTTTAGGGTTCCCCTTCCGTCCTCCTCACCACGCCCCGACATTCTTTGACCGGAGATCTCTCGCAAGTCTCACACACTGTTATTATGAATACTTACATACACCTATCCTTGGCTAGAGACCAAGCTCTAAGCGCTTTACAATCCACACTCGTTTACACAACGGGCTGCCTACCTGGGTATTGCCAACTGAGGAGCTGCCAGTTGGCACTTCATTCAGTCATTTCCTGTGTCATCCAGTCAATATCGTTCAATATTGTTCAGCCAGTTTCCCTACTTCCTCCATTCTTTCCATTTCTATGCAGGGTGCATGCTATGTGTAACGTGTCATCCATACCGACGGTCAAACTGGCCTCCTCTTCCGAAAGTTGGTGACAGGATTTTACGTGTGTGCAAGATGCTATGCGTGCATTCACACATGGAACCTCGGTTTATAGTCTCATTTGAAGGACTGTATGGGAAATGGAGTCAGAACCAATGTTAACTCCGAGGGGAAAAGTGCCCCTTTACCGAAATGGCTCGGCGGAGATTCAAACCCGCAATCCCAGGATCACCAAGATAATGAGTCCGGCGCTCTACCACTGAACTATTCCGGTCCCCCAAACTGTGATTCTACAGTATTTGTGACCTCTGAAGAATGGTCCCTGTTTTATTCTGCCTCGTGACCAACCCATCCATAGTCTGCAATGACTGTTTAGTATAGAAGACAAGAAAAAAGAAAAACAAAACAAAACAAAATGAAAAAACCAAAAACAACAACAAAAGCAAAACAAAGCAAAAAAACAAACAAACAAAAGGAACAAACAAACAAAAAAAAAAAGGCCGGTATCAGTCTGTTAACAACCCAGTTCTTCACTTCCTTTAACCTCTGACATCTAGCTAAGTCATTTCTGTGTTTCTGTTGCATAGGATACCTCAAGACGAACAAGAAGTTTTTTTTTCATTGAGTGCAGCATGACTTTTCACCCTTTGAGGTGTGCTTGAAGGGGTCTTCAGTTCCTTTTGTCTGCACTGACACAATAACAGCATCGTGATAATACATTCGGAGTTTTTTGACTGGTTTTGTCATCTGTCGCTCGATCTAACCCCTCGTAAAGAACTGGCCCCAGAGACTGATCTGTCGGTGACATTACACAGTTGCAGAGGGCTTCAACCGTAGCATCTGTCATGTTTTGATTGAGAAGAAGAAAAACAAAATTCTGTCTTGTCAAATTTTTAAAGCAGAAGACCCGTGGGGTTCTCACACCTTCCATTGTGGAATGTTTTATGTTTGCTTTTGGCGCTGAGTCCACGTGCACACTCTAAGGTATACAGTCTGAGGGGCTTAATGCAGACTGCATAGTTGTGCAGAGTGAAGTCAGGTCAAGTCACACAGACCCACACATAGTGTAATGCGCTCTGCCTGGCTTTTTAACGATTATGCAGAGTCTTAGGGCACATAGTCCGATGGAAACAGTGAAAGGTGCGTACTGTAAAACCAACAACTTCATTGTACAGGGTCAAAGGTCTGCAGTCTGAGTTGCTTGGTCTAAAACCGCATGGTTTGTGGTGATAGTAGGAGGTAGGTCCTGAAAGCACACAGTCACTCCGCGTGCGCTCTAGGACAGTCAGTCTATGTGAAGAGTGTGAATGAGTTCCACGTAAGAAAAACAGGATGATTGTTATAGGACTGGCTGGTCTGTCTGGTCATTGCAAGCAGACTGATCAGTGAGTTGTTCATATTATGGTTTCATTTGACCAGATGATACCCATTGTAACATAGTAGTCAAGGTTGTCAGGCAAGGGAGTGGAAATGGACCAGGCTGGGAGTTAGTGGGGGGGGGGGGGGGGGGGGGGTTATGAGAAGGGTTAGATAGAAGGGGAGTCAGGGTGTAGGGTGTCAGCAGGCATTGTGTTCCTGGGGCTTTGTTCCAGGGCTCCTCTGTGGTTGTGGGGACACTGCCTGGTCACCATGTGCTGCACACACACACACACACACACACACACACACACACACACACACACACACACACACACACACACACACACACACACACACACACACACACAACACACAATTCGCGCGCGCGCACACACACACACACACACACACACACACACACACACACACACACACAAGACATACGCGCGAGTGCTCACACACACACACACACACACACACACACACACACACACACACACATGCACACACACACACACATACACATACACACAACACAAACACAAACACACACACAATTCACACACACACACACACACACACACACACACACACACACACACACACACACACACACAGAAAGAAAGAGAAAGGACAGCACAGGCAGAACAGATCGACAGGAACAGAGGGGTTGAGAAGAAGAGAGGATGGAGAGTTAGAGACTGGGAGGAGGAGGGGAGAGGAGGAGAGAGAGAGAGAAAGAGAGAGAGGATGCAGGATGATTGATGTTTTCAT
>JADBJO010002168.1:127500-137500 GCA_016801955.1 Conus betulinus
TCTCTCTCTCTCTCTCTCTCTCTCTCTTTCTGTCTCTGTCTCCTTCTCTCTCTGACTGTCTCTTCTCTCTCTCTCTCTCGCTCTCCATGCACATATGTATGTAAGCACTCAACGTACATATGCATGTGCACGCACGCACACACACACACACACACACACACACACACACACACACACACACACACACACACACACACACACACACACACACACACACACACACACACACACACACACACACGCACACTGTCTCTTAATATCCAATAATCATTATGCATGGGCAGTCCAGCAGAGATTACCCAAGTTAATGTTAAGCCTTTAGGAAATATGAATTGAAAATTGGGGCCAATAGGCAGGCTGAAATCTGAACGTTAGTTGCTATACATTATATATATATATATATATATATATATATATATATATATAACGATCCTATGATCTTCCCCCAGCTGCTCCTTCCATGTCATTGTTTGTTTGCAAGGTTCGATCTCTTAGAACCTTTACCAAGAATTTTACCACCAATTTTGACTCTGTGAACGTAAGGTATGAGAGTCTGAGCTTTTTTTGCCAAGGGAAAGGAAAGTGGATGGATGTTTTTTTTTTTTTTTTTTTTTTTTTTTTTTTTCCTCACTCTTCCCCCCCCCCCCCCCCCCCCCCTGCCCCCCCCCCCTGCACGCTAAGTGCACATCAGCATGGAAAGTGCGTCAGACATGCATCGAATGCGTCACTTGTTAAGTAAGATGGTTACTTTTTTTTGGTGCACCTTTTTTCAGGGTTGCTCTTTATAGCTACTTTTTTGGTGCTTCTTTTTTCAGGGTTGATCTTTTGCCTCTGCTGTAGAAATATGTGTAGTTTTTTTTTGCTGCTTTTCAAAAAAAAAAAAAAAAAAAAAAAAAAAAAAGGGAATTCAGTGTGTGTGTTGCTGTCACTGTCCAGTGTGCACTGTATGGTGTGGTGTGTGTGTGTGTGTGTGTGTGTGTGTGTTGTGTCCTGCTGTGTCTTTCTCTCTCTCTCTCTCTCTCTCTCTCTCTCTCTCTCGTGTCTCTCCGTGTGGGTGTGTTTTGGTTGTCGCCATATGATGTAAACCCCTTCTCACTGTGCAGGTCGAAGTCCACACTGGAAAGATTGCGCAAAATTTTCAGCACAGTTCGCTTTATAAGCAAGCTTCGGCCATGGTGAGCCACCGGGTTGCTATCGTCTCTGACAGTCTCTCTCACACCAATCACAACAATGCTGATTGACTGACCCGTTGACCTGTCATGCCTTGGGGTCTTTAACGCACGTAACCATTAGTGTACTCTGAATGGACTTGTGTGTATGCAGATCTGTACAGGGCCATTGTATTTGGCCTGCGTTTGTTCTAGGTGCATGACGCTAGGGGTACTTTTTCTGTCGCTGCTGTTGATTTTTTTTTTTTTTTTTTTCTTTTCGTCTGTGATTTAGTTTTGCATGCTGTCTGCCTTCTCTGCATGTGTATCCAGATATACGGTGCCTGCGACTGCATTTTGAAGTATTTCAGTTAGGATTTGTGGAAGCATGTCTTTGACAAAAGTTTCTGTGGGCTTTTGATTCTTTTATCCAAAGACCTAGACCCCTTTTATGTTTCTTTGTTTGTTTAGAAATAAAACTTCCTCATTTTTTTTTTTTTTCACTGTGATGGTTGCCCTAACCCTGAATTTACTTACAGTAGGCATGCGGTTTGCCATGCGCTGAAATGTAAGCCTGATTTTCCACACAGATGTCGCTCAGTTTTTTTTAAGCAAGGAACTAAACTGCACCAGACAAATGTATTTAAAAACAAAATAGTTTTAATTTTTTTTTATTCTTCACAAAGATTTGACTGTCTGTAGACTAATATTGTTGATGCTGCTGCTGCTGGTGTGTTATCTTCCTACTGTTCACTCACCCATTGTTGCCTGGCACCACACTGAAGTGTAACGCAAGTGATTCCTGTGTGTCTGTGTGTGCCTGAACCATGAACGAAGGATAGAGCTGGCAACATATGTCTGTGTGTTCTGTACATCGACCATGACTTGAGCATAAAGTGACGGTATGGGTATTTTGTGCTGTTACTGCGACTGAAGTCTAATGCATGTCATGAATATTTTGTGGTTTCGTCCATGATTGAAATTTAAGGCGGGTGACACATGTTTTGTGCGTCGTCTGTGACTGAGGTATAATACAAGTAGCACAAATGTGTACAGGTATATGTGTTTCCACCATAACCGAGGTACAGTACAGGTAACTCATATTATTTGTGTTTCCACCATAAATGGAAGTTTCTGTTTTCAACAAGGAGGTGTCACACTATATTAGTAGTATATATGCAGACTAGTCCATGCATGCTACACCACATCTGCTAAACTTTGAGACCAGAGTGTGCACGCTTTAAAAGCTAACGGATGACTGAAGTATAATGAGGTAATGCAGGTGACACATGTTTGTGTTCCACCTTGATGAAAGTGAAGAGGTGTCACTAAATGCAGACTAAATGCATGCTACACCACATCTGCTAAACTTTAGAGACCAGAGTGTGCACGCTTTAAAAGTAACGGATGACTGAAGTATATGAGTAACGCAGGTGACACATATTTGTGTCCACCATGACTGAAATAGAATGCAGGTGACACATATTTGTGTGTCCACCATGACTGAAATGTAATGCAGGTGATCCATATTTGTATGTCCATCATGGCTAAGTATATCTAGGTGACACATACAAACTTTTATTTTAATTAAAACTGAAGTATTATGCCGGTGACATATGAACTTCAACCAGCAGACTGTTTGCTTTCAGAGTGTAACAGCTGGGCAGTCCCTGCATCGCAAGTCCTAGAGGAGGACTTTTCATTCATTCCCAGGATGTGAAGTTGCTGCTGAATTGTTAAAGTCCTGGCGCGGCATGTAAAGTTGGTATGGGATTTTTCAGTGGAAGCGCGGAAAGTCAGTGTGGGATTTTTCACTCTCAGCATGTAAGGTCTTTGAGGATTTTCTGTGGTCAGTGTAGGATTTCTCAGTGGTAAAGTCAGTGTGCGATTTTTCAGTCTCAGCATGTAAGGTCTGTTTGGATTTTTTTTTGTAGTCAGTGTAGGATTTCTCAGTGGTAAAGCCAGTGTGGGATTTTTCAGTCCTGGCTTATGAAGTCAGTGTGGGATTTTTTAGTCCCAGCAAGCTCCTGCCCACAAATTAGTCTTCCTAAGGCTTAAAACAGAGACCTGAAGCATCATCAGCTCCATATAGACATACCTTTGAAAGCAGTGCTCAGGTTTTCCATCAGCTCTGTAGGTGTTCTGTTCATGTCTTCTGCCCTCTGTGAAATTGAGACATGGTTTTAGACTTGTACAGTTGTAGACTAAATCCTTTCACACCGGCTCAAAACAAAAGTAGATTTCCACAGCATCTGCTCCACCTCATCCTGACACTCAGCAGTCAGCATGGAATCAGTACTGTATGAGACTCGAAGCTCTTCACTAATGGTCCACCGACAAGACTTTTGCTCTGGGAACAATCTGTCCAGAAGAGCCTCAGGTTGATCGTGAATCTCCCCCTCTACCTGTCCTTCGTGCCTTTCTTAGTGACCTGATTTTTCATTTCCAGTTCACTTCCATGCTTGTTGTAAGTTTATATGGTAAAACCTATGACACTTATGGACAGAGACATAGGGACTGTTGATTGAGGAATACGATTGTGGTCTCTGGTCCACAAATACTGGTCTCCCACAGCTAAGACACTGTTGTCATTCAGAGTCTTACTAGGCGGAGTCTTGTGTGTCTTGAATCAGAAACTGGTGTTATGAGTCAACATCAGATGTCTGGTCTGCCATGATAGGTGGCGTCTTGGCAACTTGATGCTGCTGAGGCCAGCAGACTCATGGATGGTTGTGAAGCTGTGGCTGTTAATGCCTAAGGGGGTTGCTGGGTGATCTGTGCATATCTCAGTCATCAGTCAAGAATTTAATCATTGTTCAGTCAAAATTCAGACAGCTGACAAAATACACAGTAGTTTTTTGACTCATGTTTAATCCAATTCTTTTTCTTCCCACATTGTGACAGTGTGTGTACACAACTAAGAGACTGCTGATCAGAGTATGCTGACATGGGTCTGTGAATATGCTGATCTTGGAAAAAACATGTACTGTCTCTCTCTCACACACACACACACACACACACACACACACACACACACACACACACAAGCACGCACATGTACACATGCACACACACACACACACACACACACACACACACACACACACACACACACACACACACAGTCAGTCATAGAGGGAAACATCAAAACACCAGAAAATCCTTTTATCCCATTCAGACATAGCCGTGGTTCGAAGCCCCAGACCGTCTCTCGCACATCAGAGACACACAGACGGCCCCACTGTCACCTGGAGGAGAGGTGAGGGTCAGGGTCAGGGTCGGTGCAGCAAGCGGCACAGAGGTCGACCCTGTGTACATTCAGGGCCCAGTGACAAGGAAGAAGGCTTCAGTTCCTCCCCCTGTGGGGCTGACACAGAGCCAGGCCATGTCGACCATGGACACAGACAGGGCATCCTGTCTGTCACTGGCCTCGTCAGGGCCCACACACACACACACACAGCGCCCACTGCCATCTGCCGCCCTCCCACTGTCCCACTGTTGGGGCGGCAATTAGAGGCTGGGGTGAGTGGGAGGGGGGAGGATCCTGGCTGCTTGTTCCAGGCTCAAGGGGTCCATTAGCGCCCCACAGAGAAAGCCCCCATGCTTGTTTTAACCATCATATTTTGCTGCGGTATTTGTCCGAAGAGGTATGCGCTTTTTTCTGTCGGGTTAGCAAAAGGCGGTCATCATAACAAAAAGTTACCACAGCCTTTTTTGGTGTACATATAACATGAAAGCCGTTTATGCTTGTGTGTAGGGTACACACAAACATCATTTGAATTGATGTATATAACTGTTAATCGTAGCCGAAAAGCCTTGCCGCAGAGACAGTCAGTGTCATATTTTTACACAAAAGACAATATCTCAGACTATGCGGCTTTTCTTTCAGCGGTGCTTTTCGTGACTAATGCCATGCATACGAGACGCAGGTTTCTTGCAGCAAGTGCAGTGGTGGAGAGTTGAGGCAGCATCATCTGTCACTGAAGTGCCTGTGCCTCATTGCCTGGCTAACACAGTTTCATCAGGTGTTCAGATCCTTTTGAACACAGCCCGTCACTGCTGGCTGCAGTCCTTGGCTGACTGCTCCCACGTCTCCTCATCACTGGAGAGCTCTCAATAAGAGTGATCTTGCACTGGTTCATGAAGCGCAGTTTTGCATCTCTTGATCCATCTGGTAATGTAATAAATTAATACATTTTGTATACACTTGTTTACATCTTAATCTTAGACTGAGTAAATCCCATTCACTTTCACACATTCTACATCCATTTTGTCAGCTACAACTTACACAGTTTACTCCCATATAGGCCCTTGCTATAAATCACCTTGAAATAAGCGCAGACTTCTTTTCTTTCTTTCTTTCTTCTTTCTGCATACGCAGGCTGACACTCCTGCGGACACTGCCTGTATAGACAGGCAGTGAGTTTTTGTGTCTATGACCGTTTTTCATCCCGCCATTAAGGCAGCCATACTCCATCTTTGGGGAAGCCTCAGACCGTTTAATCTGCTGCTGTGTAGCCTAACCAGAGGATGGTCAGCTCTATCGCAGGCGCTTCAGGTAGTCACCTGGCCTAAGCTGGTGAGGACAACCAATCCCATCCAGCTACCCTTCACTGACAATGACAAATTGAGAACCGTAGCATAGGCTGAGAGTGAGAACGATGGGTGCTCAGACCCTGGTTCTGAACTGAGCTCGAGCGCCCCACATGACTGTTGAGTGTAGTGACACTTTTCAGTGGGATGTGACGTGTATAAATGTCTTGAGTTTATTCTTTTAAAGTGGTAAATTGGCATATAGCCAGTCCGTTAGACTGTTCCATTACTATTTGCTGCTAATTCCCCCACCCCCACCCCACCTTGCTTGTAGTCATATTCCTTCATTTCTTGTTTATGTCATCCTGTTTCCTTTTTATGAAAAGTTGTTTTTATTGTCGCATGGGGTTTAAATTCTGCATTTATTGATGTACACAAGTAGTCTATGTATGATAAAACTGGGGACACAAAAGTTCCAGTTTAAAGCAGTGGACGTAATCTGCTCCAATGGCGTAGGAAGGTTTTCAAGCCATGGGGGGGGGGGGGGGGGGGGGGGGGATGAGAGAGTAAAGGTGAAGCTCCGGAAGAAAGAAGATGGTTCTTAAATAAAAGTTGACAAAGAAATGTGATTCAAAGTATCTGTATTTACACAGACAGTGTTAAATGATAAAAGTTGAAAAAGAAATGTGAATCAAGCTACCTTTTTTTTTTTAATACAGGGAATGTTCAAATACCAGTGGAGGGAGGGTGTCCTGGCTGGGACAAGGTTATAGGAAGTTTTCAAAGTGCACCGAAAGCCTTTTTGGGGAAGCTAACCCAGTGTTTGTTCACCGTATTTGCATGTGCAAATCTGTCCCTATTTCAACAAAAATGGTGGTCGTGTGTGTCTGTGTCTGTCTGTCTGTCTGTCTGTCTAGGCACCTCCAACTAAAACTTGCTGTCTCCCTCGTTCCCACCCGTCCTCCCTCCCTCCCTGCCTGACAATGCATCATAACACAGGCACAGAAATGCGATCTGCGGTGATTTAGGTATTGTCGTGTTTCCTCGCGACACCCATGGGGCAGCACGCAATGTCGGAGTCTCTCCGCCGGGGTCGTTGTTGGAAGGAACGCAGCCAGGTTTTGTACCCTGTCCCTGAGAGAGCCAGTCAGTGACAGGGAGACAAAAGGGGCACTGCTAAACCAGACCCTTTGCCAGGTCTTTTATGGAGTCGCTGTCCTCACAGGGACTGTCTTGTTGGAGCCGTTTATCCACCGAGGAAAGGATTTGTTCACTGCGGCACTTGACAAGCTGGGGAATTAGGGGGGGGTGGGGCAAATAGATACTTTTGCCCTCCCTCATTTTTCAAAGGAGGGGCGGTGCCCCCCCCCCCCCCCCCCCCCCCCCCCCCTCCCCCCCCCCCCCTCCCCCCCCCCCCCCCCCCCTATTTTGCGGTTCCTATACCAGTACGTATAGTTTGCTAATGATCATATCACATCACTGAAAATTGCAAGAGAACATAGACTGCACACTGCACTACATTTACACTCCTTTTCTGGTGATCGGAAGAGATGTGAAAGAAGGTTGAAGGAAGACCATCAAAATGACTGTTTTTAGGTGGATGTAGTGGCGCCTGAAGAGGGAGACGCTCACTCATGTTGACGCCACAACTCTGCAATTCTTGTGGGTCAGGAGGAGGCTTGGCAAGGTGGTGTCCTGTTCATGTTGGATCAGCACAGGCGCCACCGAACACGGAAATGACTGGGCAGCAGTGCAGTGTGTCCTCTGGTGGGTTGCCTCATAGCGGTTGACAGTGACTGGTCCCTGTGCACGGCTGGCATTGGGCTTGCAACAGGTGTGGCGTGTGGTAGTGTAGGGAAAAAACGAGAACAACCCAAATGATTATAACACCACTGGAGGGCACTGAGAATGAGACGGAAAACTGGTTTACTGACAGTGGCTGCCTGTTAGTGAACTTGTACTACAAGTTGTATTGAACAGATAACGTCTACTGTACAGTATGAAAAAGGATGACACTGCGTCATTGGCAGGTGACTGATAGGGTGGAGTGGACGTGGTGTTCACTCAGCTTACTGGTTTGAAATGAAGTAGATCGGTTACCATTAAAAATAGAAGCATTCAGAAGGCACTCTGTCAAACAGTCCTCAGTCCTCTTAACTCCAAGCAAACCCCTACCTGAATCCAATCATCAGTCTCAAATACATCTCCAGGTGATGGACACTGGCGCTGTACCTCGCTGAACCCTGGCGGTCTCAGCCACCTTTCTGAAGGGAGTTTGCAGGTTTCTAGCTCAGTCTGTGACTGTGCGTTGTCTGACGAAGTGTTCCCGCCAGCTCCCCTTCACCCTTCCCTCCCTCATGAATGTCGCCCTGATCATCAGGTCTGGATGTGATCGGCATCCACTCCTTAGCCTGCAGATGTCAGTGTGTCTAATGAATAACAAATCTGTTTTGTTGTTGTTGTTGTTGTTGTTGTTCTTGTTAAGATCCCACGCATTCTTTTTTTAAGAGCTGTGTATAAAGATATCAGGAAATGCCACATCTGATAGTGTTAGGGAACAAAAACAAAAACAAAAAAAAAAAAAAAGAAAGAAAAGAGAGAAAGAAAACAGAACAAAAAAAAACAGAAGAATCATGGACCTGCCCCCTAATTCAGATCTGGACAAAAATTTGATGGGACTGGTCTTGGGCCATATTCTGTCTTTGGACTTAATTTTCATTATAGCCAGCTCAGTAGAGTTTGTCTAATTTGCTGCTGACTAACTAAGAAATCTGTATCAGATCGGAGTGAAAATGTTCCTTCCATAGAAGAGGTGACGGAGAACAAGCGAAAAGAGTGTGCAATCTGATTTTACCGCTGTGAGTAGCAAGCAGACGGTTTCAATACTTTTAACATGTATACATACTTACTATAGTGGTAATGTGAGCGAGGAGTAGATATAAAGTAAAATGTAAGCGATGCTTTTCTTTTTTTTTTTTTTTTTTTTTTTTAACAACAGGATAGCGTTTATCTTTGTGTTACGGCTGTGTCTGGGGCTGTCACAGGGCTGTCTCCCTGCGTACAAAGCCCATTCATCCTGACGCCTTTGTGTCACATGCTTTAGCCTTGTCCCTGAGTTGTGTATCAATAAACCTGCTTGGCCTGCTCCCCCTCCCTGCTGTCTCGTCCTGATCATTATCATGTATCGGTGTATCTCCTCAGCTTCTGATTCGTGTTCATTTTAGGACCTTGAAACCCTGACGCATGATGCCTGCTGATCCCCTTGAATGGTGTTGGATGTTTTTTGGAAGCACGTTATCATGCAGGTCTTTCTGGATGAATGTGACCACATGACTTATTCCCATTTCCATTATTGTGTGAGTGTGTGTGTGTGTGTGTGTGTGTGTGTGTGTGTGTGTGTGTGTGTGTGTGTGTGTGTGCCATCCGATTGTGTGTGTGTGTTTTCCTCTTTTGTGTTTTCAAACCAGTTGATTATCAGTGCTCAGTAAGCATCTGTTGGGCGAGTGTGTGTGTGTGTGTGTGTGGGGGGGGGGGGGGGGGGGGGGGGTTATTGTTCAGTCATCAGTGCTGTACTGTACATTCTTTGTGTTTATCAGTAAGGTAACTGTGTCAAGTGTCACGGGTTGGGGTTTTTTTGTTTGTTTGTTTGTTTGTTTTTGATGATTTGGCACTTTGCAGACCAAGTTGAAGAAAATGTTTTGCTGAATAAGTTCTAATTGTCTTTTGACATTTCAATTCCTGATCTGCTCCTTTGTGTGTGTGTGTTAGACTGAATTGAAATGGTAAGGTTAAAAAGTAAATATGTAAATGAATGAATAAATGGACAAAAGAAAGACAAAAGAAAAAAATAAAGGTGTGCATGTAATATGTGATGATGGCGGAGTGAGGTGCATTGCCTACATGTGCCTCCAAGTGTATGTGTATACATGTGGGTATATGTTTCATGTTGTGTGTGTGTCACTGTGTGTGTGTGTGTGTGTTGTGTGTGTGTGTGTGTCACTGTGTGTGTGTGTGTGTCACTGTGTGTGTGTGTGTGTGTGTGTGTCACTGTGTGTGTGTGTGTGTGTGTGTGTGTGTGTGTGTGTGTGTGTGTCCCCCCCCCCCCCCCCCCCCATGCATGGATGAAAGAACGGCCCTTAGGTTTCGTCACTTCTGCCTCTTCCCCCCCCCCCCCCCCCCCTTCATTTCCACCATCCCACTATCACAGGCAGCGCTTTTGTCCTTCGTCCCTCCCCGTATGTTCTCCCCACCTCCTATACTCTAAACCACAACCCCCCCCCCCCCCCCCCCCCCCCCCGTACCTTCTCCCCCCCTCCCAG
>JADBJO010002168.1:142500-197500 GCA_016801955.1 Conus betulinus
AAAATCCCTCCTGTTCCGAAAACACCCGGGGCGGATTTGAACCCGCAACCCCAGGATCACCAAGATTGAGTCTGGCACTCTTTGATTATGTCCCTTCCTGTATTGTCCAACTGGAGCGCAGACAGTAAACCGTGGAAGTGAAAAATAGTGTCTTTTCTCACCTTGATTATGTCCCTTCCTGTACTGTTCGACTAGAGGGCAGACAATAAACCCTGGAAGTGAAAAAAGTGTCTTTTTCTCACCTTGATTATGTCCCTTCCTGTACTGTTCGACTAGAGGGCAGACAATAAACCCTGGAAGTGAAAAAAGTGTCTTTTCTCACCTTGATTATGTCCCTTCCTGTACTGTTCGATTGGAGGGCAGACAATAAACCCTGCAAGTGAAAAAAGTGTCCTTTTCTCACCTTGATTATGTCCTTCCTGTACTGTTGGACTGGAGGGCAGACAATAAACCCTGGAAGTGAAAAAAGTGTCTTTCCTCACCTTGATCTAGCCCTTTTCCAGCATCCACTGGCTGAACAGGATGGAGCAAACAACAAAGAATTGGGAAGTCGGACAGGTGTGTGATTCTCTGTGTCTTTAATCGTGTCCCTCCTTATACCCACTGTTTCTGTCAGTGTGTGAATTGGACCAGCGGCGGCGGTCAGCTACTTACAAGCTTGTCAGCCAGATGATGTCTGATGTTTGCCTGGATGTCTCCACCATACCCTGGACAGAGAACTGTACAGCTCGTCCATGCACACAGGTTTCAGCAAAAGAACCGTTGGAGCTGATACATATATAAACATGTTACGTGTGTTTGTTTGTTTGTCCATGGAACTGAACACAATCAGATGCCGAAACTGCATTTTGAAAATTGACAACACAAGGGGAGGAGGTTTGGGGGGGGGGGGGGGGGTGTTTGAAGAGGAGGGGGACAGGGAATGCTTACTGAAGTGTGATGGTAAGTATGGCATTTAGCTGTGGTCTCAGACTACACAGTTAGAGCTGTATGCTTCCTTTCATTCTGAAGTCCCTGATATTCCTGAGCAGCACTCTTGCTGATTGTTTCCCGTGAAATAGGTGAAACATGACTGTATGGTTCCAGTCTTCCCATATTAGGCCACAAGACGCTCAGCGTCTCCTCCAGCCAGGGGGGGTAGAAAAATGCACTCCAGTACATTCCTCTGAGTAGACTGAAACCCGTGCCCTCTGGGCCTGCAACAAGGTGACACAACCACTGTACCACCGTGGCTGGTTGAGAGGTGTTTTTCTGTGGAAGAGTGTTCAGTGGTACACATTGACAAAGACGTCTGTGGGCCCCTTATGCTAACAGCCGACCTTAAGCTAACAGCAAAGCACTCTCCCTTGCGGATGTGGCCTACTCATTCTTTCCCACAGCCGTGTACATGGCTCATGTTGTTCGTCACAGAGCCAGTTCCAGTTAGCATGTGCCTTCAGCAAAATTCCTGCAATAAGAAGATGCTGTTGTACTTACCAGAATCCAGGCGCTCTCTCTCTCTCTCTCTCTCTCTCTCTCTCTTGCCATCTATCTCATAGTGACTAGGGATAGGCAATTGCCTGGTTTCTCATAGAACGCGTGTAAAGCAGACAGTACTTTGGTATGCATTCAGTCATTAGGTGGGAGAGAGTGCATTACTGTATTTCATGACAGAAATAAAACACAGAATTCTCTTTTTTTGGGGGGGGGGAGCTGCTGCTGTTGGGGATACAGTGCTGCTGTTAGCGTAGGGGCCCCACAGACGTCCATCTACCATGCCCTTTATCTGTTTTCCATCTAACCATGCCCTTTGCTGATGCTTTGGATTGTGTGGATGAATGGGGGGTGTCTTCTCGTTGCAGCCCTGGGGATTCAGCGTCACTTATCTTGCAATACCATGCTGTACTTGCTGCGATTGGTGGGGAAGATAAGATCAGGGGAAGTCAGCGTAAGCAAATATACTGACTTTTTCAGTGTAAGATTTCTTCACTAGCCATTTTTTTTTTTTAACATTTTTCACTTTTTTTTTTTTTTTTTTTTTTTTTTTCTTTTTTTTCTTTCTTTTTTGTTTTTTTTTTTTTGTTAGTGTTAAATGAACTGGAAACTAAAGAATTTTTTTTTTATTGAGGAAAAAAAAAAAAGAAATCGTCTGTACTAATCACAGCAAAAATTTTGGATTAAAATCCTGTAATGGATGTAATTTGCTGTATGTGTTTTTTGTGTTTGTAAAGTTTTTTTATAACTGATCAGTCTCTGTGTCATTCATCTCAGTTTCGTGAATATGGAATCTATCAGTGATCTGGAAGGTAATTTCCCCAGGTTTGGGTTATCTCATACACTGCTGCTGAAGTCTGAAGTGAGTGGAAGCACTTGTGTACATTCTTCACGGCCATCGTTATCAGTTTCAGCAGTGCCTAGGCCTCAACATTGCTCTCAGTCATGTTGAAAGGATTAGTCACCTATCATTGTCTCTCTCTCGGTCGCACTCGACAGAAGATCAAGGCTCGTCGCAGGGTTGGTACAAGTCCTTAAAAGCCCATGAAAGTCCTTGAACTGTGAGGACCCCTTTTCAAGGACTAACAAGTCATTGAAATGTGGGCTGTAGTGTTCATAGATACCTAAGAGTGCTTTAAAGGCCATAGAAATGAAGATGTTGAAGTAGCGGTTTGTATTTTGGTAAAAAGATCATAAATGCACAGAATTAATTATTTATATAGTCCATTGATTTTTTTTTTTTTTTTTTGTGGACGTTTGTATGAATCCTGAGTCTACGACACAACATAGCTGTGTGCCATACAACACAGTACACACCCCTGTGCAAAACAGCACAGATGTGTCTCAATATTCATGACATACAACATACAATAGTACTAAATGCATCACACCTGTTTGTCTCTTTCTCAGGCCATATAACATTACAGTATAGTACGTTACGGCTGTGTCTCTGTCCCTTTGACCATACTACTCACAACAGTAGAATACAACATACTACAGTACAATACCAAGACCCACAGTACAATACAACGCTCCACAGTACAATACCAAGACACCACGGTGTTATATCAACACAGCTGTTTCTCAGTTGCCCAGGCCATACAACTCGCCACAGTACAATACAACACACCACACAGTACACACCACAGTACAGTGCAACACACCACAGTATAGTACAACACACCACAATAGAATACAACACACACACACACCACACCACAGCACACCATAGTATAATACAACACACCACAGTACAGTACAGTACAGCACACCACAGTACCACAGTACAATACAATGCACCACTGTACAGTACAGCACACCACAGTACAATACAACACACCACAGTGCAATACAACACAAGTGTGTTTTTGTTCCTCTAACTATACAACCCACGACAACACAGTACAACACCAACTTGCCACAGTACAACACCAACATGCCACAGTACAACACACCACAGTGCAATGCAACACACCACAATACAATATCAACACACCACAGTAGAATGAACACACCACAGTAGAATACAACCCACCACAGTAGAATACAACACACCACAGTACAAAACCAACACACAAAGTGCAATACCAACGCAGCTGTATCTCCATCTCTCTGACCATATAACACAGTACAGTACAATACTACACACTACAGTACAAGGCACCACAGTACAATATCAACACAGCTTTGTCTCTGTTGCCCAGGGCATACAACACACCACACCACAGTACAATACAACACACTACAGTACAATACAACACAACACAGTACAGTGCAACCCACCAAAGTACAATACCAACACACCACAGTGCAAATTAACACACTACAGTACAATACAACGAACCACAGTACAATGCAACACACCAAAGTACAATACCAACACACCACAGTACAAATCAACACACCACAGTACAAATCAACTCACCACAGTACAAAACAACACACTACAGTACAATACAACACAGCTGTGTCTCTGTCCCTCTGGTCATACAACACACCCACAATACAAATCAACACCACAGTACAAAACAACACACTACAGTACAGTACAACACAGCTATGTCTCTGTCCCTCTGATCATACAACACACTACAGTACAATACAACACACCACAGTACTACTACACCAACACACCACAGTGCAAATCACACTCACCACAGTACAAATTTACGCATCGCAGTACAACACAGACACACCACAGTACAAGTCAACACACCACAGCACAACACACTACACCACATTACAATACAACAACACACCACAGTGCGACATCAATACACCACAATGCAAACACCACACACCACAGTGCACACTTCAGTACACCACAGTGCAACACCAACACACACACAGTGCAACATCAGTACAACATCAGTACAACATCCACATACCACAGTACACAACACCCACACACCACAGTACACAACACCACACACCACAGTGCACCACAGTGCAACATCAATACACCACAGTGCAGCATCAACACACCACAGTGTAACAGCAACACACCATTAGTACAACACACCACAGTACAACACCAACACGCTACAGCACAGTACCAACATACTACACCACAATTACAATACCAGCACACCACAGTACAAACACCCACCAACACACCACAGTACAAACACCCACCAACACACTACAGTACAAACCCACCCACAACACACCACAGCACACCATCCCAACACAAGTTGTGTCTCTGTGTGTGTGGCCCAGGCCATACGACTGGAGAGCCCGCAGGAGCACGAGCATCGCTACATGGCCCTGGTGTCCACCATGGGCCGGCAGGACACCGAGGAGTGCGTGCTGCTGGGCATGGACTGCACCGCCTCCCCCTCCCCTCTCCACCTCCACCTCCACCTCCACCCCCTCCACCCCCCTCCGTCCTCCCCCACCATGGCCAGGGCGGGGGCTGCGGGCCCGGGCCACTTGGAGGGCCGGGGGATGGGTCTGGCCAGCGTCGGGATGGTGCTGCCCATCTGGATGGGGGGATGAATCCGGCTGAATGGTGACGGGTAGGTTCTGGAGGGTGGACAATAAGTTGTGTGTGTGTGTGTGTGTGTGTGTGTGTGTGTGTGTGTGTGTGTGTGCGCGCGCGCGCGCGCGCGTTTGAGATTCAAGAAATTTTATAGATCTGATTTTAAGGGGGAGAAATGTATTTCTGGCTTGCCAGATATTTATATTCACCCTTTTATCAAACTTAGATGTTCTAATCATAACTTACCAGTTGAAGTAGATTGTCGATTTGTCCATGATTTTTATCAAATGATGTCTTCTACTAATCGAAAACAAATGCTTCTGTTGTCGAAGTACATTAGATTATCTGAAGTGTTGCAAATTGTTGGTCTATGTCAGCGTTGACCATAAATTTTTATGTTTTATTTTGGCTCCTTTGTTTTCCTTTCCTGTTATTGCTTTAAACTCGCCCTTCCTCCATACCCCAAAAGGGGCAAAAGGAATAAATATTGTTCTTGTTCTTGTGTGCATGTGTGTGTATGTGTCACTGTGTGTGTGTGTGTGTGTGTGTGTGTGTGTGTGTGTGTGTGTGTGTGTGTGTGTGTGTGCTCTTGGAATATGCAACCATAAGTGTATATGTGCATTTTGTTTGTCCGAAGTCTGGTGTGCAAGTCAGACAGTTGAAAGGGGATGAGGAGGAGTGGGGTGGGGGGGGGGGGGAGGTCAGGAAGGAGTGAGGATGAGGGAACAACTGAGTGTAGCATTGGATGCTGTGAATGACGTGGTGTGGTGCGGTATGAGGGGTGATCAGTGCGTACGGCTCACCTAATGATGATGCATTGTTGTAAACAATGGTGAGCACAGGAGTACTCAGAGACTGCTGCACATAGCAGATGAACTCGCATCAGAGTTTTGTAATACCACAGCAGATTGTCAAATTATGATTTGATTATTATTATTTGAAGTTAAAATCTTATTCATGGTTATGATTTAGTGTTATTAACAGCATGACATGTCTCCTCTGAAAAGCCTCCTTTCCTTTCTGTGTTAATTTTCACACCAGCAGCCAAGGAGGCTGTTTGACGTTCAAGATGATTTCATCGTCTCTCAACATTAGGGTCCATTTTATGAAGCTGATTATTTCTTTTGTCTCCCTCAGTCTCAGAATTTTAATGGCAGAATCAAATTGTACTCAGAATGTCGCATGTTCATAATCAGTTTACGGCAGCATCATGTGATTTCTTTCCCCGCATTCACTGTGCTGTCTAACTCCGTAACTCTCTGGAAAAAACGCCTCGACTTGGTCATCGCAACATGGGCTGTTCAGAGTGCAAAGGGCCGCAACTTTCTGACAGCTTGTGTCAGTAGGAAGAATATAGTGGGTGCTTGATTGCGTGTGTGTGTGTGTGTGTGTTGTGTTTTTTTCTTTTCTTTTTTTTTTCTTTTTTTTTTTTTTTTTTCAATTTGCCTGTGAATGTGTAAATTGAATCAATCAAGCATGATATTTGGCAGCAGGAAACTGTCCTCAGACAACGTTACTTAGATCATTGAAGAGCCCATATTCGACCAGAAACACAACAGAACCTGTTTGAGCTTTAGACAGGTTACTCCAATTGTTTTTCTTCTCCCCCCCCCACCCCCCCCCCCCCCCCCCCCCCCCCCCCCCCCCCCTTACAATTACAAAACCTTTAAATCCGGTGTGTGGTGGACGTTCTAGTCATTTGTTTAAAATCTTTGACAGCAAAGTGTACTATTAACAGCAAAGTGAACGTTGACACAAATGACTACAGATAGGTGTTGCTGGGAATCAGAATTGCTCTACAAACTTTGTTTTATGCACAACAGCAAAATGTGCATCCAGTTGTTGACTCCCCAGCGTGCTCAAAATGGTATATTTGTCAGCGACAGCTTAAGGGGAGACAATCACTGTGTGTATTCAGTAGTTCATCATGCACCTCACCTGTTCTGAAAGCATGAATAAATTATGCACGGTGTAGAAAACATTTGTTTGTTTTTGTTTTTTACCATGGTTTGATTGTGGGATTGAGACATGTGTTGACTGTGATGCTCTTTTCAGTGGGTTCGCCATTGTTCTGGATGACAAGTCCTACCTCTTCAAGCCGGTGTCTGTTCAGGCCATGTGGTGAGTGACTTTGACTTCCCTTCAGTTTGTACTCGTTCATTTTGTGTGTGTGTGTTTTTTTTGTTTTTTAAATTGTGTTTAGCTACTTTTGTACTTTAGGAAAAGAAAAGAATGTCATAAAGTAATCAGGGATATACGTGGCAGAAGTTCTGTAAACAGAAGTATATAACGTGATAATGTAATGGACATTTTATAAAGCACTCTACTCTTGAAAGAGCTGATTGTATAAAGAAAACATTAATTTAACAAGAAGAGACAAGATGCAAAGCAAATGAATGTACTCCCAGTTTATCTTGAATGGGGAGGGGGGCAGGAGAGCTGAAAAACGTCCCAATCAAACAAGCATTATAATGTATGACGACGTCAAACATGCGTCATAACGTATTTCGTCACTCATATATCCTATAAAGAAGAAAAACCCGTTTTGGGCTGTTATAGCCATTAGTAACGGCTGTTCTGGTAAATAAAACATCAGGCATCATCCGTGACCCATAATGAACATACCTACAAATTTTCAGCGAGTGGAACACATTTTGACTACAGACAGACACACAGACGGACACACACAGACAGCATTTCTTCATTCCCATTCTAAAGTACTCCCTGTTCAATAAGAACTGGGAGTACAAAATATCATTGGGTGATTCCACAAAGTATTTAGTATTATTTCTGTCTCTGTCTCTGTCTCTCTCTGTGTCTCTCCTTGTCTCTATCTGTCTGTCTGTCTCTCTCTCACTCTTGCTCTCTCTCTCTCTTCTCTCTCTCTCTCTCTCTCTCTGTCTCTGTCTCCCCCCTCTCTCTCTCTCTTACTCACTCTGTTTTGTTTGTTTGTTTGTTGTGGCTTCAAAGTCAGCGTGTCAGTTATCAAACAAGACTACCATAATCCACGCTCTAACAGTTGAAACAAGACTACCATAATCATGATCAAACGCAAAAGCAACTTTGGCTGTCAAGACTGAGAAGGTACCAAAATAGTCACAAGCTTTCAGGATAATGTTTTAATTTCTAGGTGAGAATTATACCAACAGCAAAGTTCACCCCGTCTTTTCCTAGCAGTGCAGTAATCTAAGGGAGAGCATGCCTGGTGTGGTGCAGGACGGCCATTCACAGCATGGACAGGGCGCTGTACCAGGCGGAGCTGACCAAGTACCTGCCTGACGGGCTCACCCACACCTGGGTGGAGTACTACCGCTCCAAGGTCGACCACTCCAACCAGAGCCGAGTTGCTGCATGGTGAATGGTCTCCCTTTGTTAATAAGAAAAAATAGTCAAACTCTGTGAATGAACAGGCTTTTTTTTTTTTTTAAGAAATTAATCTACTTCATTTACTCTCTTCTTTTTTGCTCTTTCGTGAGATTCAAGTGGTTTGCAGGTTTTAACCCTCTTCAGTATGCACTTATCTGAGCTTAGTTACACCGAAAACCGTCGCAAAGGTAAGTAACTCCGTAATTTGAACATGGTTACCCAATTAAAAAATTAATTTTAAAAGAGAGGAAAGGAAATAACGAAATGAAAATAATTTTAAAAATTCCTACGAATATATATGTTGCTATATCGTAAGTTTGAAGAATGTCACATGAGCCATTTACTCGGGAAATAAAAAAAAAATCTTCTTCAGAACTTTCTTCCGAATTGTTGTTCATCATACCTGGAACTTCATCCCAGTCGAAATCTAGGTCACTCTAAGCTTCACTACCCAGCACTTTCACTAAGTCTTATGCCGTAAATCCTATAAAACGCAGTATCTCCATCACTAAATCTCATTATAGAACGGCAGAACTCAAGGTTAGCCACGGTGAAAAACGGCATTTCGACCTCAAAACTTAAAAAATTTGAAACTCGAGAACCACGGCACGTATCGACTCGCGGTTTTTTTTGCAAACGGAAGTAAATGGCTACAGGAAGAAGGAAGTCACGTTTCTCGCGAGACTTCCTTTTCTACGAGAAACATGGCGGCGCCCATTGTTGCCACGTGTTTTACCGGGCGCTGGCGGGCGCTCAGCGTTTTGGCTGTGTGTGATTTCCGGCCGGGCGCTAGCGGGCGCTCGATGGTCAAGAGGGTTAAGAGGCTGGCGTTGGATTTTTTTTTTTTCCCCCAAGAAACATTCAGTGTAGTAATGACAATGATAAAATCAACCTTTGCAGACATTTGTTAAGCTGAAAAAAGAAAGAAAAATTTTAGGCATTCATAAACATGGACTGTTTAGTATAGTATTTGTAATTTTGGTGTGATGCTGTACACGTGCTTATATGCACGCACATGCACGCACGCACGCAGGCACACACACACACACACACACACACACACACACACACACACACACACACACACACACACACACACACACACACACACACACACACACACACACACACACACACACACACACACACACACACATGCAGAGTACACAAATGCACGCACACACGCACATGGTCACTTATGCATGTGCGCATACTCACAAGCATGCACACACACCACACGCACATACACACACACACACACACACACACACACACACACACACACATGAATCACACACATATACACACATGCACACATAAACCACACACACACACACACACACACACACACACACACACACACACACACACACACACACACACACACACTCACACACTTTGTTCAAGATGCATTCAAGCACTGGAAACCTGGTTTTGATCACGTTGCAGGCACTTGATGGAGGATGTGGTGATCTTTGCCCCCCCGAGAATTTGAATTATTCCAATGAAAAGTGAGTGGCGTTCATTGTCCACAGAGCACACTGTCTGGCGCATTGTTTTATTTTGCATGTCTCTATAAGCAAAGAGAAAGAGACGTTCTTAAAGACTACAGTTTGCTGCCTTAAAGTACTTATCTTTTTCATGACAGAGCACATATTTCAAGTAGATTTTAGTTACCAACAATTTTCAGTATCATTGAATGTAGAAATGTTTTTTGTGTTATGTTTAGCTGAAATGCAGTTATTTGCTTGGTGGACCAAACTTAGTGTGTGTCAGTGTGTGTGTGTGTGTGTGTGTGTGTGTGTGTGTGTGTGTGTGTGTGTGTGATCACTCTGTTTCTGCTTTTTTTTTTCAAGAAGTGATTTTAACTTGCATAGCTGGGGATAATGTACTTGTATTAGTTTTTTATTATGATTGTGATTGTACTTGTTGAAGGAAACTGTCACTATTGTTTGTTCTCAAATGTAAAGGAAAAAAAAAAAAAACACACCTTGGACGTTTTAGGAGGGTGTCACTCTGATTCATTGATCTGATTTATTCATGGGTCACTGTCCTGGAAAAAAAAAAATTGAATGCATTTCATTCAGAAACAGGTATGATAAAGTCTCGCCAAACTCAAATGGATCAGTTGGTCTCAGCAACATTATTTAGCTTACCATCTGCAGTAATCTGAAAAGAAATGTTCAGTGCCTTCAGTTTGGAAAGTCAGTTGTCACAGCAGAATTTTTTTTTTTATTCAATTATTATCATAGTGTAGTGTGTTTTTTTTTTTTTTTAATTGTTTCTTTAGCTGTCTCGTCTTGTGTGTCTCCCCAGTGACGCTATTCTCACATCATTCATTCCATCCTCCCTCACACCCAGGGCACTTTGGGTGCCTTGTCAGAGCCCTAGCACTGGCGGTCCAAAGAGAGCAATCAGTGTGATGTCATTGTAAGGCACCCCACCAGAGGAGACACTGCATTGGTGGTGTTTACTGCTGCCTGTTTTGATCCACATGGGCAGGGCATCGCATACTGCTAATTCCCCATACAGATGACGATGATTACTTACTTGCTAAGTCAACATAGGTGGGCAGCATTCTGCAGAGAGCACTGCGTGTTCATTGTGTGACAGTCCCCATGATCTGTCCCGTCCCCGACAGCTGTGACGCAGCGCTTAGTGTGGTTTGCTGCGTAGTGTGTGAAAGCTGTGCTCCAGTGATGCAGTGGGAGGGTGGTGCCTTGCTGTGTGGGCAGTGAGACGGAGAAGGTGAAGATGACCATCAGTGCCAAGCTGAAGGAGGTCATGATGACCGTGGACCTGGATGAGGCAACCTGTCGATCGGTGGGTGCCATGCGTGTTTGTCTGTCTGTCTGCCTGTCTGTCTGAAGCTGATAGCATGTGGTGTGTGTGTGTGTGTGTGTGTGTGTGTGTGTGTACACATCTCCATGTAGACAGTCCCACAGTCACACGGTTAAGTGTGTTTGGCTATGGAGCTCAGGGTGGTGAGTTCAAACCTTTCGTGGGGTTGAATTTTGATGGTTTGAAAAGCCTCTGTGACCACCCAGCAGTAAATGGATGCCTGATTCAGTTCTGGGAAGGCGAGGTTGGCAGAAGGAGAGGGAGGGATTGGCTTCGCCTTTCGTAATGCCACGCCCAAGACATAGTCAGTATGTAACACTTCATCACTGCTCAGACTGTCGTATTACAGCATCAGGCTTGGAGGATCAGAATCAGTGTAGTTCTGTAGGAGCCCATTGTCTTCAAAATGACCCATCTGTTCAAGCAGTAATGCTCTTCTCCCCTGCTGTCAGTTGGGTCCACATGACAACTCCCAGTTGTGCCGAGGGCAAGGTTGCTGCTCGTTGGTACAGGTTGTTGAAGTAGCAACATGAATTTCAGAGTGACATGATCACCCTCATTCACCTCTTAATAGCAGTGTGTTTGTCTCACTGGGTCAGTGGAGTTTAATTGACCAAAGAGTCAGGATTGGTCAAAACTGGCCTCAAAGGGCTTTAAGTAGCTGGGTTTGTAAAAGAGACTATGCTTACAGATAGATAAGGAACTTCCTAACTTAATATGAAAATGAATTTTGAAATTCTGAGCTATCTAGTGAATGAACTAATACATAAGCAAAGTGCTGTGATCATCATTACTTAAGTGTTTGTTACAAACATTCATTGGGCAGCTGGAGGCTTACAACGTGAGCCAAGAGCTTGTGCAGTGCATTTGTCAGTTCAGTATTTCAACCTTCATTTTTTGTTTTAAACTTCTGCCTGCAGTCATGATCCTGTGAAACTTCTGAATTAACAGGTGTTCTGGTCAGAATTTTTAGAACAAAAAATCACATTGTAGCCTGGAAGTAACCGTAATCAAAGATGTGGCAAAGATTTACTGTCCCAGAGAGAAAAAAAAAAATGTGGTTCTGTTTTCTCCATTGCACACAGTTAAACAAATGCAGTTAAGTCACATTTCTCTTTTCAGGAGAAAGGAGAAATTTAAACGGCAGTTGATCTGGAAATTGCTGTTATATATTCAGTTATCATTATGACCATTCAGATATTGCCTGATTAGCATCAAAGCAGAGTTTGGCATGCAGTGAATGAATATGAAATGTTTTAGGGACGCTCTATGGGGCAAAAAATGTGTTTAACCAAAGGGGAGGCAGGGTAAGGGTAAGAATAGACATGGATAAGCACATGGATGTCTCTGGCTCACGTGTCACTGGGTTTGTATGTGAATTTGTGTTCATATACATGTGGAGGTATCTTGCGTTGCAGCTTCGTCTACAAGTGGAGGAAGCCCTGAACATGAAACTGGACGAGTATCGGAACTACTTTGATGAGGAGCTGATCCGGATTCTGGGCCAGATGGACGCCCCCTCCCAGATCCTGGACCACCTGTACTGGGCTCCGAGTGGAACGCCTCCAACCTGGAGGAACTGCAGCAGCTGGGGTGAGTGCTACCTGCTCCTGATCTGAAACTGGACTTTGTCTTCAACAGGTTTTCAGTCACAGTGTGTGCGTGTTCACTGGTTGGTTTTGGTTGGCGTGCATGTTCGTTAGCTGGTTTTGATTTTTTTTGTGTCTTGTAAGCCTTTCTAGAAGCATATCCCACAATGCTGTCTCCACATGGGGGCATGTGGGTGTGTCGGAGGCCAGAATTTCATATTTTTTTGACAGTGCTAGCAACAGTCTGTCAGGAGAAAATGTGTAGGCACAGTGTTTTGTCGCATTGCCCCCACAATCAACAAATTAAAGTTTTCACTCAGTGTAACACTTGAAATTCTTACTATGATTTCTGTCAAACACAAGAATGGTGACAGAATGGCCCAAGTCATCAGAGTTATCTACCTTTGCAAACCATGTGTCTTCGGTGCTTTGGTGTTGCATTTTGCTGGCCTTCCAGAACCAAAGAAAGAAACAGTCAAGTGTTAATTTTTTTCAATGATGGCAACCCTTAGACAAGAATATGAAAATGAAAACTGCAGACTGAAATGAAAGGCCTAACGAATGGCTGCAGGATGGACAAGAGAAGACTGTGTGAAAGGCCTGCGATCTTTGTGGCTGAAGAATGGAAAGGAAAATGGTTTAGTGTGCCTTGAGAACTGAAAATGAAAATGTTAAAAAAGAAAGAAACAACAAAGTATTCTGAGAGAGACTGGAGAGAGTGAAGTGTCGTCTCGTCTAGTCCTGATGTTGGAACACCATGTTATGTTATGGTCAGTCTCCTCCTCTATTCCCCAACAACCTTTTACAAAATTTCCACTATGTTGGCTGTGCTTCAGTTTCGTCACTGCCTTTGTGAGTTCCTGTCGAGGTTGCCCAGTTTGTCAAGTTCATGTGGAGTTTTATTTGGACAAACATTGTGGGCGCATCCCTTGGGGGGGAGGGGGGGGGGGTCTTTCTTTTAGGTTGTATCTGCAACATGCACTAATTGTCGTCGGTTGTGGGAACAGTTGGTGTTGTCTGACATATAATCAGGCACCACTCGGCAACAGCTAAGCGACTCAGCAGCAGTACAGCGTCTCCGGGGGGGGGGTTCCTGTTGCGACTTGATATTGATTGCTCCCTGTGGATTGCTGGTGCTGCAACAGACAAACAGGTGTGGCTGTGAATGATGAGCTGAATGCACTGGTGTGGTGAATAATCTGACCAAAGTGGCACTCAAAATGAGACAGCTTAAAAAAAAAAAAAGAAAAAAGAAAGAAAGAAAAAAAAAAAGATCAGTTTCCTAGTGGTGAATTCAGTGTTGGAGGTGGTAGTGTTTAGATGTCACTGAAGTGATGAATTCAGTGTTGGAGGTGATAGTAGATGTCACTGAAGTGGTGAATTCAGTGTTGGAGGTGATAGTGTTTAGATGTCACTGAAGTGGTGAATTCAGTGTTGGAGGTGATAGTAGATGTCACTGAAGTGGTGAATTCAGTGTTGGAGGTGATAGTGTTTAGATGTCACTGAAGTGGTGAATTCAGTGTTGGAGGTGATAGTGTTTTGATGTCACTGAAGTGGTGAATTCAGTGTTGGAGGTGATAGTGTTTAGATGTCACTGACACTGGCTTGCTGTGTCGCAGGATCAAATACATCCTGAACATTACCAGAGAGATTGACAACTTCTTCACCGGCATGTTCCACTACTGCAACGTGTGCGTCTGTACGACCAGGAAGACTCGGAGCTCATGAAGCACTGGCTGAAAACATACAAGTTCATAAACAAGGCCAGGTGAGTCATCAAATGATTACATGGGGTGGAAAACTGTTTTTCCTGTTGTTTTTGTAACCCCTGTTGTTGTGGAGGTTACACGCATGTTTCTTAAGTTCAGACGAACTGGCTTAGCTGTTTCAGAGAAAGGGGGATGGAAGGAGGAGGGGGTGGGGAAGGAGGGTGAGGAGGAAGAGAGCTACAGGGGTGATGAGAAGGGGGGGGGGTGGGGGTGGGGGGTGGGGTTGGTCAGAGCCTGGGAAGGGGAGACAATGGACAAATAGTGGCAAACAATTGCCAATAAGTGCTTTGAAAAGCAAATGGTGTCATGGTTGGACAGACAAGAATATGATACTAAATGGCAGTTTTGCAACGTTACTGCTTAAGCAGCAAATACGTGAAATTTTAATGTCCTACTTGATGATGGTGCCTGTTCAGTGTTTGCCAGATGTCAGTGTAATAAGATCAATAGGTGTACAGTGGAAGAACTGTTTTTAGAGCTTGTCTGTGCTGCATATAGTCCCACAGTTATGGAAGTTATGATGATATATTTTGTTTGTTTTTATTGGTTTAATAGATTGGTCTTTGTGTCAAAATGGATGTATTAGGTTTCCATTTTCTTTTTGTTTTGTTTTTTCATCTTTTTATTCTTGTTTTGCAGTGTTTTTGATTTTGTTGTTGTTGTTGTTCAGGAAACATGGTTCCAAAGTGCTGGTGCATTGCAAAATGGGGATCAGTCGTTCAGCATCCACTGTGAGTCTGAGGATTTGTTTGTCCTTGAGCAGTCACTTTGTACATCATATTCCACAGAAAACATCCATGTTTGTTTAATCTAAAAACGGACAGTTTTTTTTGTTTTTTTTTTTTTTTTTGTTTGTTTGTTTGTTTTTAACACTCTGGAAACCTCCACATAGCTGAGTTTCGTAGCACACAGTGAAATGACTTGAAAGGTCCTCAAAGGAGGAACATTAACAGAAAATGCCAGTGAACTTGCGTTTCAGACTGGTTGATAACGGGATGTGTGCCATACCACATGGATGTGTACAACGCTTTTTCTGGGTGCTTTTGCTGTGTGGCATGCATGGCTGATGTATGGATTTGTCCTCGCTGTGAGCTGGCAGGCGAACTATCAACTTGCCAGGAAGACTACAAATCAAGAGTTGAATGAATACCCTACACCTTGCAATGATCAGAAACTCAAACTCATGCTTATGTTGAAGACCTCCTGCAGAGGACTAGAACACGGCAGATGGATAACCATTTTTTTTTAAATCCATCCAAAGCTTAAAGCGTTGTTCACACATGCCAGGGGATTGTGAAGAAGAATCAGTGTTTGGCGCGGTTTCGCACAGGCTTTTACATCTGCTGGTGAAGGAGCTCCCTGGCGCAGTCCATGTGATGTGCGATTCACTATAAACACGTTCCCATTGAGTGTGGGGACTTGCATGATATCAGACAGAAAACTTTATGCTCGGACTCCATGAAAATCTTGCTCATAGATGTCCCACCTGATGTTGAAGGTTGAATGCTCGAAAGAGATGGATGTTTTACACCTACTACAAGATTTTGTGGAGGGAAGATTTTTGAAACAATTTCATCATGTTTTCAGGCCGTCTGTTTCAGTTGTATGTGTGTGTGTGTGTGTGTGTGTGTGTGTGTGTGTGTGTGTGTGTGTGTGTGTGTGTGTGTGTGTGTGTTTAAGAT
Source organism: Conus betulinus (assembly GCA_016801955.1). Taxonomy (NCBI): domain Eukaryota; kingdom Metazoa; phylum Mollusca; class Gastropoda; order Neogastropoda; family Conidae; genus Conus; species Conus betulinus. The sequence goes on from JADBJO010002168.1 coordinate 158,702, forward strand.
CAGTATAGAGAGTGACTGTGATGAGGTGCTTGCCCTTGCAGTCAGCTGGGCTAGAAACAACATGAAGTAAGTTTACACACACACACACACACACACACACACACACACACAGCATACACACACACACGTGCGCGCACACACACACACACGCACACGCGCATACACACACACACACACACACACACACACACACACACACACACACACACACACACACACACACAGCATACACACACACACACACACACACACACACACACACACACACACACACACACACACACACACACACACACACACACACACACACACACACACACACACACACACACACACAGCACACACACACACACACACACACACACACACACACACACACACACACACACACACACACATACAGCATATGAACAGTTGTTTCTTAACTGTTCCAAATGCATAGCAGCAGCAGAAGTGATGTTGGATAGGCGATGTCTGCAACACACCAGTAACACCAGCACTGACTTGCCCTGTGCAGGTGATCGCCTACATCATGAAGGAGAACCGGTGGTCCCTGGACAAAGCCTTTGCCTTTGTCAAGGAGCGCCGGAGCTGTATCCGCCCCAACAAAGGCTTCATGGAGCAGCTCCGCACCTACGAAGGCATTCTGAACGCAAGGTGAGGGGTGAAGTGGGACCGCTTTCAGCTGGTGGTGGTGGTGGTGATGATGTGTGTTTTGTATGCATGTTTGTTTAGTTAATGTTTGCGTGTTTGTTGAGTTTGTCTTCTCTTAACTTTCAGAGGTCTTAAACCAGGTAGACCTTTGTTGTCAGAGTCAGGAGAAAGGTGGCAGAGTGGTTAAGACGTTTGCCTGCCAATCCAACGTGTGAGAAGAGCGTTGGTTCGAGCCCTGCCTTTCTCGTCCTTTCTTTCCCAGTTTGAATGACAAATCGAACTGAACGTCGAGTCCATCGGATGGGGACTATAAGCGAGTCAGACCCGTGTGCCTTCCTGGCCCCCTGCACACATTAAAGAACCCACGGCAGTTGAAAATTGAAAAAAGAGCAGGGGGTTCCCCGCTGCCCTGGCAAAATTGATGTAGATTGAAGATAGCCGCCTGGTATTTCTTACCAAGCCACAAAAATTGTCACTTACTGTTATTGTGTGCCATCGTGTACCGGTGGAAATGGAGGACACGTATAAACATCACATGCATCCTATGTGAGAAACTGGAGGAATAAATGAGATAAAATGAAAATGAGTGACTGATATTTGAATGGTACGGGAAACGACTGAATGAGCGCCAGTAGGCTGCTCTTAGGCCGGCTGTACCTGGGTAGGCAGCCCGTTGAGTGAGTGAGGTAGGTGTGTTTATTGTAAAGCGCTTAGAGCTTGGTCTGTGACCGAGGATAGGCGCTATATAAATACCCAATATAATAATAATAATTTAAGTTTGTTTTTTTTTTCCTTCCAGTATTGTGTGAAGCATGAAAGTTTGTACAGTTGTGTATAATCTGTTCATGATGTATCCTCTCTGATTCTGTACTCTGTGCGTGTGTTTGTGTGTGTGTGCTTGTGCGCACGTTTGTATGTATGGTTAATGTTTATGTACGTGCGTGTGTGTGTGTGTGTGTGTTTGATATATGCTAAGGTTGGAATTTTCTGACATTTTTTCTTGCTGTTGCCTTCCTCTTGCCTGTATAATCATATTGGTATCTTGTCGGTGGAATGGTATGGCATTACTGACAGCATTGCTCAGTGTATATACTTGCTGTGTATTTTGACAGATGTTTTCTCATTTCAGGTGCGCATGTGTGTAGACATGGACGGTTCTAACTCCATCCTGTTTGTGTTTTTCCCTTGCTCTTTCTCTGTGTTCCCTGTCCCATACCTGCTCTGTCCTCACTTTTTTGCGGCCTCTTTTTTTGTTTCTCCCTCTCTGTCTTGCTCATTGCAGTTTCTTACCACCTTCAAACTCAGGCGCTTACGCACACGCACACACACACACACACACACACACACACACACACACACACACACACACACACACATGCACGCACGCATGCACGCACGCACGCATGCACATACACCACACACACACACACACATGCACGCATGTGCACACACACTTGCGCGCACATGCATGCACGCATGCATGCACGCAGTATCCTCTGTTCCTGCCTCTCACTTTTTCTGTCATGCCTTTCCCTCCTCCCCCTCCTCCCTTCAGCCGCTGTTCCTTCTTTGTTGTTCTTCTCTCTCTCTTTCTCTCTGTCTTCCTGTTTTCTCCCACATCTTCCTTTTCACCCCCACAGCCTCTGCCCCTCCGCCATCACCCACCTCAGCCACCACAAGTCTCCCCCCTCCCTCCTCCCCTCCCCACTCGTCTTTGCCGTTAATGTTATGCTCTGGGCTGGGCTGTGTTTTTCAGCAACAAGCGAGACATCTTCCGCTCCAAGTCGGAGCACGACATCATGGACGCGGTGGAGGGGGGAGGAGGCGGAGGGCGGGCAGCAGGGGGCTTTTTTAGGCGACAGTCTCTTCCGGATGATGTCAGGCTGTGATTGGCCCACCCAGTCCCTGGAAGAGGAAATTCTCCTGCGTGAGTATCCGTCCATCCACAGCAGGGTCAAAATTATCTTAGTGGCGGTCCTCAGCAGGGTTGCTTTGCTGCAAGTGTCTAGATCTGAATCAAGAAGACAGGCACACAGAAAAAAAAGTGTATGTGTGATAGTCAGTACTTGAGCAAATGCTCATGAAGAAAAAAGAATTAGTTTGAGACGTGATGTTCAAGGGAAGATAATGCGTTTTTGTCAGCCAGGCCGGTAGGGACATGGAAAGCAGCTCCACTGTATCACACTGTGAATATAGTCTGGTAACAGTCGGTTTAATGAAGAATCCATGCTTCCTGTCAGTGTTGACACTTTGGACTCTGGTAGCAGTCGTTTAATGAAGAATCCATGTTTCCTGTCAGTGTTGACACTTTGGACTTTCCTTGCACAGGTACTTGTTGTTGTGTTGTTGTTGTTGTTGTCGTACCCTGGCTAAAAGACTCCAGGGATCCTCAAAACTGCCGAAGTGCTTTTAAACACTATGGTACTAATGTGTCAGCTGGGGATGAGAACATTACGTGTGTGACTGTTTTTTTGTTATCCCCGCCACGTGGGCAGCCACCCTGCGACTTCGGGGGATTTCGGAGACTGATAATTTTATGCTAGGAGCTTGTCACGACTGAAGACAATCTGTGCATGACTATGCAGAGCATAACAACATTTTGATGTAGCCTTGGTGTTCTAGCTTATGTCGATTGGTCTGACACAGCCTTAAGCCAAGGCAGACAGGTATTTGAAGAAGAAAGGAAAAAAAAAGAAAAGGGTTTCCCCCACATTTTGTGCACATCACCTTCTTGTGTCCAGGCTGGGGTGCAGGGAAGGACTGGCTTACATGAACAAGTTCACTGGTGAGGAAAGAGTGTTGAATCAGTGCCTTCCACTCCCTACAAATACTGTATATGGTTTTTGGTCTGTGTTGTACACTGTTTTACGAAGGCAAAAAATATTTACTGAACTGCTTCACCAGAGGTTAACTGGGTGGAGTGGGGTGGGCTGGGGGATGGGGGGCTGTTTACTTCGTGATTGTCACAGACAGCACTCTTTTCAAGGAATAATTCAGATGTCCAAGAGGAGATCTGGGGAAAATGTTATTTTCCACACAGAGAAAACCCATGGGTACTAGTATCTGTTCGGGGTTTACCTTTCAGCTGACCAATTTGTGGCGTTTTATGTACGAGACATGTAGACCAGGATGTTTTTTGGAGAAGGTGCTGAAATCACTGATAAGGATGAAGAAAGGAAACCAAGTTCATGGGTCTCTTTTCAGAGGTGTTCTGCGTCATTAGGTAAATAGAGGTGTGATAATGACAAGGCTGGGGGGTAGGCTATGTGTGTGTGTGTGTGTGTGTGTGTGTGCGCGTGTGTATGTGTGTGTGCGCATGCATGTGTGTGTCGGAGTGTTTCTGTGTGCACATGCATGTATGTACGCTTACGCGTGCGTGCCTTTGAAATTTCTTGTCTTCTGCTTCTTGTCTTTGTAAGATTACATTTCTGTTCGCTTGTTTTCTTCCTTCTTTTCATTGTTTCATGTGTGTAGGAAACCAGACCAATTAGCTTATGTCATTCATTTTTGGAAAAAAAAAAATGTAATTGAAATAAATTTTCTGTGGGTATGTGTGCAGGCAAAAGTATGGATCACAACTACTCCGGCATGGAGCCTGACATGGAGACAGATTCCCGCAGTGCCGACTCCATGGAGGAGTCCCTGCCCGACATGCCTTCGCCTGTAGCCGAGCAACCCCGGGCTCCCTCCAGCTCAGAGTCCCTGCCGCAAACCTGCCGGAGAAAAGAGAGACAACTCCCGACCAAGTTCCCAGGTCCTGGCCGCAGACGCTCCAGGAGCAGCCTCAAGAATCAAGTCGGACACGTCCTGGGATCAAACTGGAGGTGCCTGGAGAATCAACCACAGACCCTGTCACCCCAGAGGCCATGGAGGTGAAGGAACCGGAGGACCAGATGGCAGGCAGTGCCAGCAAGGAAACCAGGCAGGGACAACCGTCAGACAGCACCAGGGTCGTTTCTGGGTCAGCCACTGAAACAGAGATGGATGTGTCATCGCAGCTGAAACAGGAAGTTGGCAATGCCAAGCAGGGGGAGGATGCAGGGGGAGGAACTCCCGACCAGAAGGGCAGCATTTCCGAAGTGGGTATCCACCAGTACTACAACAGGGAGCAGATCCCCTGGAACCCCCGGCACAGTGCGAAATCTCCGCGAGGGCTTCTGCCCAATCGATCAGAACGCTCCCACCATGTCGTCAGACACAGAAGCGAAATGTCCGGACACACCCACAGCCCCGTCTGTCGCTGAAGAGGCTGAACAGACCAGGATGGAGTCGGAGAAGAGTGTGGCTGATGGTGCAGTGCACGTGGACACCTCCGTGCCTGCAGCATCTCAGAGCAGCGGTGGTGAAGGGCTGGCAGGGGAGAGCAGTCCGTCATCAGCTGTGGGGGGGCAGGCGGCGGGGGGGTGAGGAGAGCATGGAGACGGATGAGCTGGCCCGATCGGTGTATGAACGAGAAGACATCCACATGATGCCTGGCACAGTGCGACGAACTCTCCAACAGATCGAGGAAAGGCAAAAGTAAGTGGTGTGTTGTCCAGTTTCCCTGTGGGCGGTGCAGAATGTGAATGCTGTGCTGAGGGAGAGAGGATCACTGTATTTCAGAGTCACCCTTTTTTTTTTTTACATGTATTTATTCAGTGTACCTTTAAAAGTGGATTTGTGTGTATGATATGGCCAGGAACTATGGTTTTTTTATCATCGTAGGTATTTCATATGGGCCGAGTGCTTGTTAAGCATGGGACTTAGGTCTATTTTTTTCAAATCATTTGAAGTGAAAGGCAAGGAGGTATATGAAAATGGAGAAGATTTTCTTCAGAATCATTGAAAGATTTGAACATTCATGTTTTTTTTTTTTTTTTTAGTTTGTTTTGATTCCGAGATGCTCTTACTGTCTACCAACTGTGCGTGGCCACCACATTACTGAATGGATCCATTGAAATATGTCATTTCATCCAGTAACCTTTTTTGTGGTGATGGATTTAACATGGGATTCAACATTCTCATCAGTTTCACCATAATGGTATTTAAGCTATGGTTGCTTTGTAGTTTAATTCTTAAATATGTGCTAAAGTGGTGTTTCAAAAACTATAGATAAATGATAATTTATGATTCGATCTTATTTTTAAGAAGATTTAAGAATATTTCAGAGTATATCCCAATTATTGTGTGAATTTACCTTGTTTTTTTTTTGGGTTTTTTTCCATTAATTCCATGTTATTGATTTGTATCCTTTGTTATTTGTATTTTCTTTCTTTTTGGCTTTGTTGGATTATTCTCTTTTTTTTTTTTTCAATGTGAAAGAAGTTTCCATCTTCGAAGTGATAGTAAAATTAAAACAGAAATTTAGTGCATTGTCTAACAACATCAGTTAAATTTTAGTGCCCAGTCTTGCTAAAAGGAATGTAGTCAGTACATGCTCCTGTGAGCGATAAGTTGTGTTAGAATTCTTGCCTGAAAAAAAGGGATTCTCCAGCATAGAAGGGGGGGGGGGGGGGGGGGGGGGGGGGGGGGGGGGGAGAGTAGGTGAATGAGAGAGAGAGAGGAGAGAGGAGAGAGAGAGAAAGAAAGTGAGAGGAAGGAAAGACAAAATAAAACGTCACACTCTTTGTTTTAGACCCCAACCCTACCTTCCCTAAAAGGTGTTGTTGCCCCAGATCCATGGCATATCTGTATTAGGTTGCACTGTCAGCTGCTTGTTTTGATGGGTTTTGTTTGTTTGTTTTTGTGATTGTTGACGCTGAGGCTCACCTGAAGTTCCCCAGCATTAAGACCATGCAGTAGTTCGTGGAGAGGGTGGCACTGAGGAAGCTATGGAGGCTGGTTTTTGCTTGAGCCTGTATCGGAGGTCTGCTTTCTGTCCAGTGTAATATAGAATCTTTGCTTCCTTCGTTCACAAGGCACACTGACCTGAGAGGTACTGGAGCCTTCAGTACATGTCATTGAATCTCATATTGTATGTTGAACATTTGTTGATGAACTAGATGACTGCTATTCCAGTCATCTCATAGTTTGTGTATACTGCACACTAGTCTGTGGGTTGGATTCAGGTGTAGCCAGAAGCTGTCATGCTCTTGTTGGATTTTTTGGGGGGGGGGGGGGGGGGGGGAAGGGGGGGGAGGGGATGATACCCACCATCATTTAGTCCTAGTCAGTCCATGATTCTTAATCTTAAATCAGTTCTCATGATTGTTAGACTTAAGTCGGATCTTGATTCTCAGACTTTAAGGTTTAACACGGACTGAGTGACTGAGGGGGGAAAATGAAGCAAAATTTAGAAAGAGAGGGGGTTAGTTACCGCCAAGGACTTGGACAAATAAAGTGCAGGACAAGACACTTAGTCCTGTACTTTGTCTCTGTCCTTGGCAGTAACTAACCCCCTCTCAGACTTCAGTTGAGTTAGTCTCCTGAGTTTCAGATTTTAGTCAATGTGTTGATTCGGTCTTAAGTATATCCACGATTTAGATTACCTTTAGCTCATTCATGATTTTTAGTTTTGACGCCGTTATTTGCAATCTTAAGTCAGTCCATGGTTTTCAGTCTTAAGTCAGTGTATGATGATTTTCAGTCTTATTACTCTTAAGGTAGTCCATGACTTCAGTAGTAAGTCAGTGTATGATTTTCAATCTTAAGTTACTGTGCATGTGATTTTCAGTCTTTAGTTAACCCATGATTTTCAGTCTTAAGTCAGTGTATGATTTTCAGTCTTAAGTCAGTGTGTATGATTTTCAGTCTTAAGTATGATTTTCAGTCATAAATCTGTATGATTTTGAAATCTTAAGTCATCCAACGATTTTCAGTCTTAAGTCAGTGTATGATTTTCAGTCTTAAGTTACCCATGATTTTCCATCTTAAGTCAGTGTATGATTTTCAGTCTTAAGACAGTATATGTTTTTCAATCTTTAATTAGTTTATGACTTTCAGTATAAGTCCTTATATGATTTTCAATCTTAAGTCAGTATATGGTTTTCAGTCTCAGCTCAGTCCATGATTTTCAGTACTAAGTTGGTCCATGATTTTCAATTAAATGTCAGTGTATGATTTTCAGTTTCAAGTCAGTCCTGTTTTTCGGTCTTATCTTAAGTCAGTCTATGATCATTTGTCTCAAGTCAGTCCATGGTTCTCAATTTTAAGCCAGTCTATGATTTTCAGTCTTCAATCAGTCCATGAACTTCTGTCTCAAGCCAGTCCATGATTTTCTGTTTTAAGTCAATGTATGATTTTCAGTCTTAAGTCGGCCCATGATTTTCAGTCTTAAGTCCGTCCATGATTTTTTCAGTTTTAAGTCAGTGTATGAATTAAGTCTTAAGTCAGTCAATATTTTCAGTCTTAAGTCAGTCTTTAATTTTCTGTCTCAAGTCAGTCTGTGATTTTCAGTAAGTCAGTCTTTAATTTTCTGTCTCAAGTCAGTCTGTGATTTTCAGTTTGAAGTGAGTCTATGATTTTAGGTCTTAAGTCAGTCCATGGTTTTCAGTCTGAAGTCAGTGAATGATTTTCAGTCTTAAGTCAGTGTATGAATTTAGGTCTTAAGTCAGTCAATGATTTACAGTCTGAAGTCAGTCTAAGATTTTCGGTCTTAAGTCAGTCAATGATTTTCAGTCTTAAGTCAGTCTATGATTTTAGGTCTTAAGTCATGTGTATGATTTTCAGTCATAAGTCTTTCTCTTGGTTTCCAGTGACAAGTCATAATCGTGATTTTGGGTCTTATGTCAGTCCGTGATTTTCTGTCTGAAGTCAGTCCATGGGTTTTAATGTAACCAGGGCCCCATGGCAGCAAACCAGGTTTTAACTCTCTCCACTTATTCCACCCAGTTTGGAAGATTGCTCTTTTCTCTGAAAAAGCTGGCTGAAATCAGAGTGGAACAGACCACTTGTGCTGCAATGCCCCCAGATCTGAACTGGCTGAAACATGTATTCTTCCATTGGTTGTGACTATAATTTGTTTTGATTTTGAATTCATTCACAGTCCTCAGTTGTGTTGAATTTTGCATGTTGTTTCCTATTGCTTGTGTGCATTTGTTCTGGAATATTTTCTTGTTCTCCTCTTCATTTTGCATGCGATTATGGGAATTATTTGTATGCATCGTCCAAACTGGTACCCATTTCACACTCACATGGTTGAAAACGGTTCTGAGAAGAAAACAAAAATTTGCACTCAGCGTCCACTCCAATTATTCACACACACGCATATCCTTGCTCCTTCGTCGGGACCCCCTTCCCCCTCCCTGTCTGGCATGCTAAGCTCTCTTCCTGTCACTTTAACCCTCACAGACTTCACCAAGCGACGACTTAGACAGCGGCATGAAATCCATCCGGCGCTCCTCCAGCCTGCGAGAGGAGCGCAGCGAAAGCAACAGGGAGCGCGAGTCTGAGCGTCGCAAGACCTGCACCCCGATCGTCTCCCCTCCCCCAGAGAAAGCTGGGGGAGATAGAGGGAGACGGAGCGGCCGGAGAGGCATTGAACATTGAAGCGGCGATGTTGAAGCTGGACCATCAGGTAGGGGAGAGCAGCACGGATGACGTGGAGATGGAGCCAGTGGAGAAAGAAGAGGGCGCCACATGTGAGGAAGAGGCCCCGGTCACTGTTTACACATACGGCGAAGAGTCTGTGCCGGTGAAGGCGGGAATCGTTCGCCGCCAGAAGCAAGGTTTGATTGGTCTGTTGTTTTGTTGTATCACTCCCCCGGGAGACTGAAAGATGGTGTTCCCCTTTTTTGCTTGGTTTGCTTGGTTTAACTGTTGTTTCAACTTCTTTTGGAGCATGTCCTTGGGATGATTTCACTCGTTTCGTTTGACACTAAACAGTTGATACTTTGGTTTCTTCTTTTTTTTTTTTTTTTTTTTTTGTTAATCATTGTTATGAATGGTAATGTGAAACTGATCAGTTTTTAAAGCCATTTTCAGCATGATGGGAATGAACTTTGTGTGATTGACATGCGTATCAATTATGACATGGTAACAGCCCTGTATGGGCCCCAAACAGTCTGTGGGGTTTTGAACGACATGAAATGAAAAATGTTCTGATGATTGTTTTGGACATTATGGTTATAAATGTATTATGCATTGTTGGTATTATTTCTGTGGCTAAGTGTTTTTAATGCAGGCATGCATGCACATACTCTTTCAAACACACACACACACACACACACACACACACACACACACACACACACACACACACACACACACACACTCTCTCTCTCTCTCTCTCTCTCTCTCTCTCTCTCTCTCTCTCTCTCTCTCTCTCTCTCACTCTTCTCTCTCTCACACACACACACACACACACACACACACACACACACACACACACACACACACAGAGGCATGCCCATGTATACACATGCATACAAACACACATATACATGTACATGCATATGTGTGAGAGAGAGAGAGAGAGTGTGTTCGCATCTTCTGTCATGTGCATGTATTTATGCTTTTCTGATAATATTTTCTTTCTTCCCTGGCCAGAAATTGAGAACAAGTCTTGGGAGGCCTCTGGGGTCACCAGCGCTCACTGTCCATGGGAAGCGTGGGGAGTGTCACCCACGCCCAGGAGACTGCGGACACAATGGGATGCTGGTCACCGGATCACCACCCAGAAAGCCATGTTTTGTCTCCTCGGAGGATGTCACCGGGCCATACGTCGCATCAGAACTAGCACACGCACACAGCATTCCAACATCCACACCGCCGTGGGCTTCTTCTCTGCCTGGCTTGCCGGAAGGGCTCCATCCCAAGCAGCCCAAGACGTCTCTGATGGACACATCGGGCACGGAGGGAGCTTTTCCAGCGGGGACTGGAGGGGAATGCAGAGGTAGTGAAGACAGGACTCAGCAGCAGTTGACGCCAAGGAAGCCAGGCAAGGACTCGTCCACGGAAGGCGGCAGAGGGGACAGTAGATTATCAACAACTTCTTCCGATGCCTTCGAGAGGCATCGCCACCATAGCGGTTCCTCTGAAGACGATCACTGGGCAGAAACGGCAACACCAAGAAGCGAAGGAACCAGCGCCTTCAGGCCTTACGCTCACTCTTTCCCCGCTTCCCGGAAACATGGTGAGAAGAGTCACTATGACGCCAAGACTCTGGCAATGATCAGAGAGATAGGCTCTGCCTTTGTCTCCTCCCCGCCCAGAAGGGAAGAGGACGACAGTCAGGATGGAACGACCAGTCTGGTGAAGCATCTGGTGAAGAACATCGAGAAGGAGACCAAGGTGGCCAAACCGGAGCGCAAGATAGTGATCATCAACAGTGAGGCCAGCCAGGGCAAAAAGCACGCAAGGACAGAGTCCGGGTCATCCCTGTTCTCCCCGTCTCCGGAGTTCCTCACAAACATTGAACGGCAGCTCTCTCAGTCTTCGCAACAGCACCCAGCGTCACATGGTCACCCTCCTGTCAGTTCTGTGCAGTCGACAGCATCCAAAAATGTGCCTGAGAGTTCCAGTGATTCGTGCACAGGGTTGACTCATTGTCCTTCCAGTGCTCCCAGCAGCGCAGCATTAGGGGAGGGGAGTGAACAGGCACCCTCAGTGGTAAAACATCTGCGTGGGAGGTTTGAAGGTGGGGGCCTTCAGTGTGACAGCGGTGAGGGGGAGGTGCTGGGGGGTCCACCGCCTCACACGGCTCAGCCCCCGCCTCCCACTCACTCCCTGCCTGTCATGACTGTGAGGAGGACAGGTCCTCTGTGGTGATGCGGGGAGAAGAAGCAGCCAAGCTATGTGAGGCCCAGCTCTCTTCGGGCTTCACCCAGTCCAGGTCGCTGGAGGAGCCGCCTGTGTGTGACTCTCCCGAACCTTTTTCCAGCGTAAGTCATCCTCAGGCGGCAAGTTCCGGGCCCTTCCGCTTATGAACCTTCCCGACTTTCTCGGCGACCACGCTCGGCTGACCATGTGGCTTACTATGCCAGTCGTGCTCCGGGCTGCGGTGGTGGTGGTGGTGGTATACCCAGGGTTCAGGCCCCTTGGTATAGGGAAGCGATGGGTTCAGACACGCAGGAGCAGGATGTGTCCGAAGGTGTCAAAGTGCGGAAGCTTCACGGGAAAAGTCACCCTCTGTCCAGACTGCAGCAGCAGGGGAAAGGTTCTTTCCCTCCTCCCTCCCTCCAGCGGCATAGTCCTTTCCACTCCTCCATGTGAGGGACCTGAAGACATCGACCATTTCCTGTCGCATGGCTGCCATCGCTCACAACAAACAGTGGTCAGGAACTATGCCTGTCTTATAGAATCAGTCATCGGATAGTTTACGGGAAGAATTGCACCAAGATAGTATGCACTGAAAAAAAAGAAAAAAAAAAAATGTTGGCTGCATCGGCTTTCAAATCAGGCGCATTATAAATATCATAAGAACTAATATGGGATATCTGTGACTGTTGTTCAGCTCTTCATGAAGCATGTTGTATCACATTGTACAGTGTCACATTGTACAGTGTCACATTGTACAGTGTCACATTGTACAGACAGACATTACAGCTTTGCATTTTGATAACATCAGCAAATTTTTGTGTTGACTGTTCGTTATACAAGTAAAAAAAAAAAACACTCCCAGTTCATTTTGTTATTTGCACATATACATTTCAATTACCCATGACCCAACCCACATAGGAAAAAATGTGAAAACACAGGTATGGGTCATTATCTATTGAATGGGCTAAGCACTGATTAGAATTAACTAAAGTTTAAGCATGTTCATAAGAAAAAAATGTGCAGTTTTTTTTGTTGTTTTTTTATTATTCACATCAGTATGTGATTGTCGAAATATCTGTTACCATTATTGTTACAGTGTTATTCTTTTTCCATTTTATTCCTTTACGGTGTAGATGGAGCTTAGCACCAGAGCATCGAGCACAATCAACGCAGACTTTTCCGAGTCAGTACAACCCAAAACACAGAATGAGTTTGGTAGAATTAACCAAAGATGTAGAGGTTAGGGGATAAGTGTCTTGCCTGACTCTCCGACTTTCAAAGTGAGGTGAGTGCAGGCGGAAATCGAAACACAAACTCTAAGAATGATTCTTAGTGAGTCCACCAGAAACAACGACAAACAAGTTACAAGACAATACACCACGCGTTTCGACCTCTAAGGTCTTGTTCAGGTAAGGCATTCATAACAATGAAAACAAAAAAACGAGCAGTCACTTATCTTCTCAAATGACGCGCAAGATGGGTGTTGAATGAAAACAAGGTTGTTGGACGTTGAATGAAAAGCGAGGCTGTTGGCCTCGTTTTCATTCAACGTCCATCTTTTGCCTAATGTGAGAAAATGAGTGATTTTTCATTCCGTTTCATTGTTCTGAATGTTGTTAATCTTTCCTGAAGAAGATCTAAGAGGTCAAAACGCATCACGTTTTACCATGTGTCTTGGGTAGTTGTTAGTCCTTGCCTTTGGCGGACTCACTAAGAATTAGTCTTGAAATGTGTTAGCCTTTGTTGGAGTCTGTTGGTTCACAAAGTCACTTGAAGCATCACAGTAACAGTGCACCAGGAGGGAATTGCTGTGGCTGGACTGCCCTCTAATGTAACCATGTATGCCAGCTTCTTCTTGGTCTTCACCATTCAAGGGAAGTCAGCTACCACCTTCAGGCATCACAGTAACAGAACAGCAGGAAGGGAGACTGCCCTCTAAGGTAAAGGTGTATGCCAGCTTCTTCTTCTTCTTCACCGTTCAAGGGGGAGCCAATTACCACTTTCAGACATGATAGGAACAGTGCACCAGGAAAGAGACTGCCCTCTGAGGTAACGGTGTATGCCAGCTTCTTCTTGTTCTTCACCATTCAAGGGAAGCCAGCTCGCTGCCTGCACATAAATGTGGCCTGTGGGAGAACTACCCTACGTACTTCAAACATGTCAGTTTAACAATATCAGCTTCTACTTGCGGTGAACAGACAGTTGACCCATGAACCCGAGGCAGACCGAGAGCCAGTCAGATTACAGGAAATCGTGAATGCCTTCTCAGTAGAGACGATGGAACTTTTAGTGAGCAAATCAGATTAAGGGGAAGTCATGAATGCATTTTTCCATATTGGTGATGAATTTTTAGTGAAGGAAGAGCAAAGATATGTATCTTTCTCCCTCTGATGTGGGAATTAATTTAACCACTACCAAACCTAGGGTCATAGAGTGAGGCAACAAGTGATTACATACTTAAAAAAATGAAATAGAGTGTTCATACCCTATGAACAGTCTAGAGCTCTTTCAACAGCTTTTGTGTTTGTTGATCTGGGCCATTGTCCTTTAACCTTAAACATTCCATGATTTAAGTTTTAAAGGTGATCAAGGTCTGTTGAATGAAAATCCTTGTTAATGTACCTGTTTTGTTTGTTTGTTTTTTTTTTTTCTTACAGGTGTAACTTTGTACCCTTGCTTGGACCGAATTTGGGGCATGGTAAATGGTGCGACCAGAAAACTGACAAATTCGTACGACTTCAGACATGGGGAGGGGGGTTTCATATGTTTTGAGCTTGTGTGTTGTTGTAAAGTTTGTGGCACTTGGTTTTGAACAGTGACGCCGTTTTAGGGACCTCCATGTTGTTTATGAATGGAACCTCCTTGATGCAGTTGTGTGAGGGTGAGCTCTCTTTCCCTCACTGACCAGCAGCACAGTGAGTTAACCTTTCTTCCTGAAAACCAAATGTTCTGCCCTTTGCTGTGGTCCTTGTTGTAAGTACACTAGTGACAGTTAGATCATTCTTTAGTGTAAATCAAGCAGAGTGCGTGTTGACGCTGTTCAGGACTGAGGGAGGTGAGGTGGGAGGGGGGGATTCATTTTGTCGTAAGATTTTTTTTTTTTTTTTAACCTCTTTATAGGTTAGACTCTCTGTTATATCCCTCCTTTTTTTTTTTTTTTTTTTTTTTTTTTTTTTTTTTTTTTTTTTGCGTCTGTGTCTCTTTTTTTTCTTTTCTGCTGCTTTAGACTAATTAGAGGTACATTATTAGATCAGTTGTGAATGCATGCGTGAGTAGTACTGAAACTTGAAACAGGAACGACAAGGCCAAAATGACTCGGAAAGTGTTCACATTTCAGCTGTCTTGCCGTCTGCAAGAGGATGTATGTTACGCTTTCAATCCTGGCTCTCTGATGATGAACTTCTGTTGTGAGAGATTCCCTCAACAGTGTTTTCTGTTGAAAAGGTGCAGGAAAGCTGTTTCATCAGGAATTCTAACTTTGGGAGACGTCTTAGAGATATGTTAAAATGTGACAGGTATTAAGAAATGAGGAAAGTAGCCTGTACCTCTGTACCTTTTTTTTAAATTAGTTTTCACAACAACAAACAATTATCACAAAATTTAGGAAACATTTAATGAAAAGCAAAACAAAATCATGCTTCTTCCATCTCAAGATACTGTGTTTAGGTAACTCTGACTTTAGATACTCGTGTGTTTGCGGTTTTTCTATAATTGATTCTTTGCTTTCAGATTGTTTGGGCATGTGTGTGTGTGTGTGTTCTTTCTAGGTTTTTGTGTCTAGCGACATGTGGATTGACGTGTTTGTGATGTGACCTGCGGGCAGTTAGAACAAACATGTTTTTGCCGGCAGTGATGTGTCCTAAAGGCAAACGGATGGAAATGACCCGCTTAGTTCCCCATGTCCATTCACTTATCAAAGCATAGAATCTCAGATGAACATAACAGCCATGTATCTTATCAGTACAGTGGTCTTTTCACAATGATCATTATTGCGGACATCCGGTTTTGTTTTTCGTTTTTTTTTGTGTGTGTGTGTGTGTGATGAGGATCATAATCATATCACGGCGTACGCCATGAATCATGACACTGACAATCACGCTGGATGTCTGAGTGTACGACCCGCCCCATCACACCCTGGCCCTGACTGATGTGTCACTGGGGGGCGGAATCCCAGAATGACACGCTTGGGTCCCAGTGGTCTGCGTTCAACGTTAGTGTGTGTGTGTGTGTGTGTGTGTGTGTGTGTGCTGGCGTTGTCGTCTGTGGTGTCATGCTTTGGTTGTTCTTTGAAACGCTCTTATGTTCTACAGTGCAACTGTGTTAGAAATTTTATTGACATCAGTGTATTGGCATGTCTGTGTGTTCAGTTTTACCAGATTGCTTGTTTTTTTACTTGTGTGTGTGTGTGTGTGTGTGTGTGTGTGTGTGTGTGTGTGTGTGTGTGTGTGTGTGTGTGTTGGACATTTTTCTGTGATCGTTTTATTTTCAGAAATAGATGCTCCAAACATTGCTCATGTATAGTGTCCTGATAATCATCTCAGAGCTGTATATTAGTCAATCATAAAGCATACCTGTTAATATGCTAAATTAAATGAAACATATCTTGGAAGTCCAATCTTAATTGCCATATATGTAACATCAGTTGATTATTTTGTATATGTGTACAAACTCCGAAACTTAGCAGATGTATATCAAATATATGAGCAATAATAATGACCAACTATTCATTAACATTTAACAACAACATTCATATTACAGTGAATATATATACCAACACATCCCAGATCTAGTAGATAGATTCTTTAAGGTTTGGAAAACACAAACTCAAACATTAACAGATGATAATGTGAAGAGGCAATGTTGTTTTTTTTTTTAATATCCAACTGAACGAATATTAGCTACTGATGAATTTGTCAATAAGTGTTATCAGTAATCCCAAATTAATGACATCTCTCGGGAAAAACAACTTTTCCCAAAGACTCAGGTTCGTTGAAGACAAGTCTCGCCATTCATTGTGGTTTTTCTTTTCCAGGAAACATGGGGAGCATTCATCTGACTGGCTATGTCACAATGAAAGAGATACAGTTCCTATATTATTAAAAAAAAAAAAAAAAAAAGAAAATTGCATGTGTCATAGAGTTGGGTTTTTTTTTTTTTCTATAACAGAGTGAAAGAGAGATGTTATTCAAAATAAATGTATGCATTTCATAATGCTATGTTGTCTTTTTGTCAGACTGAAGGGAAGGAAGTGTGCTGATGCTCTTCAAAACAGAATTTGTGTTGTGTCCAAATGTTGTATATATATCTACTGTGTCACAGTGAAGCAAGATATGTATCCTCTGTGTGTGTGTGTGCTAATAATGGCCAAGGTAGATGTGTTTGTGTAATGAAGATGTGTCTGTGTCTCAGGATGTTGTCAAGATGTTGTACCCATGTCTCGGTGAATGAAGACAAAGTGTGTGAATTGTGTTCAACCAGTGCTCTTCATTCTGCTTTGCTTTTCTTCGTGGCAGATTTTGAAACATGTTCATCATGTTGTGCACACAATGATACATGTGCTACTAAAGAAAAATGATGCTGTTTGCTTACTGTGTTGTCTTTGACCCAAGTGACGTAGTCCACACTGTGATATATGTGTGTGCTAACTAAGAGTAAGACAAGCGGTGCAGTATGTCACATGTGTACTGTGTTGTCTTTGCCACAAAGGATTCGGTCCACCCTGCAGTGATATGTATATGCTTCCACAGAGCGATGCGGTATGTTTGTGATGTCCTTTCATCACAAAAGATAGGGTTTGCTCTGCAGTGCTATGTGTGCAAAAAAAAAGAGTGATCCAGTGTATTTATTTTGGGTTGATGTGATGTATCAGTAAGAAGCTTGACCCTTGACCCAGTATATTTAGTGTGCTGTCTTTGTCACAAAAGCAGGCCTGTTTATCTTTACAGTTTCACAGTTATTTTATCCCTGCTCGGGTCCTTGGACTGGTGTTTACTGTTACACGTGGATACTGTAATTTCCTACAAACAGAAATAGGCAGTATTGCTGCTGCATTGGTTATTAGTGAACTTTTGAACTGGATGTTCATGGACGCCCAATCCCTAGAATGTTAAATTCATCTATCCAGCATAAAATAAGTGTTCAGTTGGAGAAAATAGTGGCTGACAGTTGAAGCAGCACAACAAAAAAAAAAAAGCCCTTAAAGCAGTGACTGATCATGCATTGATCATATGCATACTGTGCACAGAAATGTGGTAAATGTGTTCTGGAGGGTAATTTGATAGAGCAGTCATACAACTAGACATTAACTTAAGTATGGCAGAAAAACAAATGGAAACAAATTGAACTACGTCAGTGAGAAGTGCACAGTAGTGATGATCCTTTTTTTTTGTTTTGCTGTTTGTTTTGTTTTGTTTTGTTTTTTAAATACACTCCCTACCAATATCTCTTCACCCTAGGCATTGCTATACTTGATTATGGATCACTTCTCTGGCTGAGTGGAGAATTGGATAATCAAAATCAAGACTGAACATTCTACCATTTGATTCCAAGGGAGAGAAACCATGCAAAATGGAGGAAGAAGAAAATGTGTCACAGAGAAAGGAATATGTGTCACAGAGAAAGGAATATGTGTTACAGAAGATGAAAACGTGTTTTGATGTTGTTGTTGTCAAGCAGATAGAACCTGTGTGTGAATGTTGTCAGTGTCGCACCAGAAGACAAGGTTTAGTCTAGTGTGTGTATTGAGGCAACAGGGAGGTGCATGTGGATGTGTAAATGTTGTGTGTGTCGTGTACTTAAGGGAGATGAATTGTGTTGCATCACTGGATGTTGTTGGTTGGAAACGAAGGGAGATGATACCTGTCAATGTTATTACATGTGTCACAAAGAAGGGAAATGTAACGCAACATGTTTATCTTGCTTCCCACACTTTTGTTCTTAGGGTGTAGCGTACCCCTGAAATTTTTTTTAAAGGGTGTTTGTACCTCAGCCTAACTTCTTGCAGTTGATAAGGGCATCCCCAACTTGCTCCTGCTGAGTGCCAAAAGTGCGAAGCCCAGGTGATGAAAGAATTTTCCTCTTTTAGACTTGGCACAAGCAGCTGACTTTGTATTGGCTGCTGCTCAGTTTCATAAGATCAACTTGCCGTCATGTTTTATCTTAACACCAACAGAGTTCCTTCTGCCACGAGGCTTGGAAGGGTTCTTCATCATGCCCTTCACTTTTTTTTTTTCTTTTTCTTTTTGATGTTGCAATAAGAGTTTGAGTGATTTCCTTATAATAACATCATTTCAGTACTAATGCATCAGGCAGAGGAGAAAAAAAATGTTTGTGAAAACGCAGTCTGTTATGTTCAACTGAGGAAGGTGCATTTGATTCTGAACACTGTGCGGAGCAGAAGAGTTTTAAGCTCTCGCATCAGCTGGTCAGGTTGGATGCAGTCAAACTTTGTAAGTGATGCATAGACATACTTACTGGCAAACATTTTGTCTTGTGTGTCTACCGATAGCTTGAAAGTTTTGAATATGTGGCGATTTCATTGCGAATTTGATGTACAAACTAACTGTAATCTGTCTCATGAAAACAGAAAAAGAGACAGTGTTCTAACTTTAACTTTGTTCCTAGGAAGTTGATGTTGGTTATGCTTTGGATGAAGCAGGAGAGGAGCAGTGTTTTGTCAGTGGTTCATTATGTCCTGAAGAGTGTCGATAAGATACTAAGATCACTCAAGCGTTGTTACGTATGGCATTGTGGCCGTCTTTGTTGCTCTCATCGAACGCTGGCAGATTGTGAGAAGGAGTTGGACAGCTGTGTGAGGATGTCGGCAGCCAACTCTACCAAGTTCACCCAATGTTGGGATCTTTTCGTTCCACAAGACTTCTGTCTCATTTTTAGCATAGCTTCTGGATGTGTGAAGTGTGTTTGGAAAACATTAGTGCGCTTCACTATGTTACAGATTATACACACTTCCTTTTTTTTTTTTTTCACTTCGGCCTTTGAGTTTGAAAATAATTTTGAATTTGCCCAGCCAGGTGGAGCTGTTTGGAAGCTCTGCTCTGTCTGTGGGTGTTGGCTCAGCTGTAGGGAACAGGATGGATAGAACAAAGATGGTTTTTGTGTTCCTAGTAGAAGTAACTCTATTTTGTGACGTGATCACTATTGTGAAAACTATCACCCAGCAAATCAGTTGTGTCCGTTGTTTTGTCGCATGTTTGTTCATTTTGCGTTAGATGAGGTGTGCAGTTTGATTTCCATTCATGGTTTTTATTCTGTTAACTGACCTTCAAGTGCTTAAGAACAGGCAGGAACTGAGGGAATTTTAGCCTTGAACTGCAAACTTTAGGGCACATGGTAATGTTATGTTGTTTTGTTTTGTTTTTCACTATTGAGATATTAATATGCAAAAGGGCATTTGTTTTGTCAGTTGTTTACATGTGAACGTTGAGCATCTCCACGTTCAGTTCCATTTGACTCATTATGATAATTAATTGGTTGTTCCTGATGTACCAGCTGTGACATATCCCTGTGTGTTTCGTATGATGAGCTCATGGCCGCTGTGGAGAGGTGGGCTGTAAAAAATAAAACCTATGAGCGCAAGTTCAAAGATAGGTGGTGATTTTCAAGTTATACAATGCACATGTGTTTGTACTTAACCCCTTTTCATTTATCATATGCAGCTGCCAAAATTGTCCTATTTCATTAGGGGAGAAGTAGTAATACAGTGCCTTTTTTTGTGTAATCATTTTACGAGTGCAGCAGCTTCTGTTCGCAGCCCATGATTCGGAAGTCAGAGTGGCCGGAGCTTTTGACTGGGCAGAGGGCACTAGCAAGCCTGGCGGCGAGGTGTTGATGGCGGTGGGGTTGCTGGGTGCACAGAAGGAAACAGGATGGTTTTTCTTGAGTTGCTTTGGTTGCCTTTTTGCTACTACACAGTCCCAGACTGCGCCACGCCTGTTGTTGGAGCATTGTGGTTCACTCTTTCCATTCCATTATTGTTTTGTTGCCATTGTTCCACGGAATCATTCAGACAGTTGCATTGTACAGAGTGACTGTATATTTTGTCGTTGGTGATGTTGCTGTTGTGTTGCCTGTTTTAACAAGTGCTAAGACAACCAATGCTAGTATTTCAGTAGGAGTTGAATTCAGTTTATAGCCAGGTATTCTCACTTTTTTTTTTTCTTTTTTTTTTTTTTTTTTTTTTTTTCTTTTTTGACCAAAATTAATTTTGAAATAGTAACAGATATTAGAAGATTGTAGGTCAAGTAAGAAAGCATGTCATTTTGTTTGTGTGTAGCTGTGTTTTAGGTCAATAAAGAGAAACATGTGTCTTAAGAAAAATGACAGGCATGCCTTGCCATTTTGTACATTATTATGTAAGTAAAAATGCATTCAGGGTACACCTGAGAAACAGCATGTTACACTGTTTTGCATGAAAACTGCCCGTCAAATATTGTTTGTCATACTCTCACACGTATGCTTAGCAGTCACAACCAGTCAATCAGGTGGGGGCGGGTGGAAAGAACATCATCAGTCTGAGTGACTCTCACAGAGAATGTTGCTGACCTGAACTGACCTGAATGTCCAACAGACTGTGTCAACACCATACATGTCAGTCAGAGGTGCCAGTTTCACTCATGTTCTACTCTAGGGTTTTCCGAGGGATGGAATCCCCCGTGTCTTTGTCTCTGCACAAAGCAAGTGTTCAGAGAACTTCGTCACTCACTTCAGTTCCGTTCGTGTCAGATACGTGTAATCGTCAGCTGAAGTTGAGAACAGTGACATAACCCTCATGCCCCAGGCAAAAAACTGTGTTGGTGTGTATTGATGTGGGCAGATTAGTGCAACCTGCCTCTTTTGTTGTTTTTTTCTATTCACAGTTCTTTAGTTCTGGTACATTCTATGCACGGCAGCACTGTACAGTGGGAAAAGGACAAGCGACTTGAACAAAATGAATATTCTGATCGTGAAGATCCTGTGCATCTGAACACCATGTCCACTGTGGAGGACTAGCCCCATTTCCCTGGGCTGTTTGTTGTCTCCCAACAGCTGTATGGCACTGCTTCTACCTTATGCAATGCCATTATTTCCTGTTCCGTGTGTCCACGCCACCTTCTTCAACATGTCCTGCTGGTTTGAGGCATGAAACGGGATCAGTGTCAGGATGGAGACAGGTTAAGGATAAAAGTTCAAAGTCCCATCTCATAACGGTCGTAGGGGCGGTGAACTGTTCGAGTCCTCATTGTCTAAGGCACAGCACTATGCAAGTCAAGAGTCCAGCTGTGTCTCCTTCCACCGCCTCACACTTCCCTGGACTGAAATAAGGTTCCATCCACCCACCCCACCCCCACCCCCCCCCCGAGTGATTTGATTTGATCTCGCAAGGGTCGGCTGTGCTAGAGAATACTGTCATTCTAATTCTTTGTCTGTTGAGTCGAGTACAGCTACTACCAACCAAACAAGATGGCTCGAGTTGAATGTGAATTATTGGGCAGGAAATCTAATTATTTGAACGTTGGCTTCTCAAGTACAGCTACAACCAACCAAGCAAGATGGCATTAACTGAATTGTAAATTATTGGACAGTTTTTTGTGTTTTTTTTTTTCTGACAGTGACTGTATTCTTTGTTTCGCTGAATTGAACAGCTCATCATTTTTCAGACGTATTGTAATTGTACAATTCAAGAGATCATTACCCTTTCAGTTCGGACAAAATCAGGGCAGGCTTAAATTTAAACCCATTTTTCAGTCAGTGCAAAGATTATGGAAACATACTTTCATGCATGTGCACAGACACGCGCACACACACACACACACACACACACACACACACACACACACACACACACAGCACACACACGCGCGCACACACACACACACACACACACACACACACACACACAGAGTGACTCACACACCTACACATAACACACACACACACTCTAAACTATCACATACTGGCTTGCTCAATAGTTAGGAGGGAAAGAAGAGAGAGGAGTATGGACAGAATCCCTGTGTTTCACCTTCACAGTATTCTCAGTGTCTGTACATAGTTCCCATTTGTAATGCGCTTTCAGCCTTGGTTGAGCCTCCGCGGTCATCTGGGCTACTACAAACAGCATGACTTGTCTTTTAGTTGGTAATGCTCAGCACACCAAACTGCTGCATGCTTAGGGGCTTACGTTATGTTCCTCTCTGTCACTGCCTCTCTCTGTCAGTCTCTTTGTCGTGTATGTCTTTCAGTTTCATAATACGCTCACGCACACATGTGCTTATGTGTACTCATGTGTTTGTTTTTTCACACACACTCTCTCTCTCTCTCTCTCTCTCTCTCTCTCTC
Organism: Conus betulinus; assembly: GCA_016801955.1. Lineage (NCBI taxonomy): Eukaryota > Metazoa > Mollusca > Gastropoda > Neogastropoda > Conidae > Conus > Conus betulinus. The sequence goes on from JADBJO010002168.1 coordinate 181,367, forward strand.
ACACACACACACACACACACACACACACAGTGAACTGAACTAGTTCGGGTTCAGTGGAAAACAGAATGAACTGAGCCAATTCTGGTTCAATGGAAAACAGAATGAACCGAGCCAATTCAGGTTCAATGAAAAACAAAGTGGACTGAGCCAATTCAGGTTCAGTGGAAAACAAAATGAACTGAGCCCAATTCAGGTTCAGTGGAAAACAGAGAGTGAACTGAGCCGATTCAGGGTTGATGGAAAAGGTAGGGTGAAGGCGAAAAAATGGAGCTCAAGTGACATCAGGTGTTCTGACCCAGTATCGGTACACTAGTTCTCGATTGTCCTGTTGTGTGTGTTTTTTGTTGTACCATTTCAAGACTGTGACTTGTGCGTATAATTATGTGTGCGTGTGTCATGTACTTATTCATCATTGACCAGGCCTAACTCTCTACGCTTTGTGCAATCTCTGGGCACCAGCAGCTGGAGATGATATGTGTGTGTGTGTGTGTATTGTAGTGGATGCTTTCAGGTGCTTCTTGTCTAGATGGCAACAAACAAAGTGCAATTGCTTTTGTAGATAAAATAAAACCACATTTCCATTCTTACAGCCAAGCTTGTGTTGTGTGTGTGTGTGTGGTGGGGGGGGGGGGGGCGAGTCATGAGCACTGCGTGAATATGCTTGCACATATGTGCGCTTGCGTGCGCACACACACACACGCACACTCTCATACACACACACACACACACACACGCATATGCAGGCATGTGCGCACGCGCGCACACACACAATCCTCACTTTAGATATCCTTAACTTGCAGCTCTTCTGCCTTTCAGATCAAATTGTCTGGCAGTTCTGTTTGGAATTCCTTTCCTTTGACTCTCTTTTCTCTTCTTTGCAGTCTTTTTTCTAACCCAACCCACCCCACTCCCTCCCCCTCACCCCCAACCCCCACATCCACCCCCTGTCTCTTTACCACCACCAATGTGATAATAGAGCCCATCAAAAGATACAGATATCTGCAGTACTGGTCAGGAAATGTGTGCAACCCTTCAAAGATGCATTCTTGGGGTGGACGAAACTAAACCATGGGTTTTCCTGTCTTCCCAGTTGAAACCATAGTGGACTCCACTATGAGTAGGAACCAACCCTGGCTGAAAATGACTTAACAGAATCAAACCACAATCTCTCAGCCCTCAAACCCAGCACACTAACTGCTGCACCAAGGCAGCTGGTCTTCTTTTGCCATCTTAATCAATGTATTCCAAGTCTCTTCTCAAAAGATTTGAGGCACAAGTACGTATTTCTTCCTAGAAATACTGGTTCACTGTAAAATGAGTGGGTCACCAGCGCGCATGTTAAAAAAAAAAAAAAGAAAAAAAAAAAGAAAGTGCGACTCGGTCTGTTGGCCCCTGAAGCAAAATTTGCCAACAAGGGGTCGCACATGATATTTAAAAAGTTAAAAGCAATGGCCAGGTTCAGGCCCAGGTAACCATAAAACATCTGGGGAAGTTAAAATAGAAAAATCAGTCAATATGCAGATCTCAAAGACTGTCGTATCAAATTTGATTTTTAAATGAGACTGCATTTATGGCAATCTTGATGGCACCCGGCAGTGAGTTCCACAGCCTTACAGACCTAGGATAAATGAATGTAAATGGCTGTCAATATTTGATGCAGGTATGACATAAGATTGACCGCCACTCCTGGTGCTACTTTTATTCAATACTAGTTGTTCCATTGGGATATCAATTAGTTTAAGCTCTGCCTTTGAAGAAGGTATTAAGTTTAATAAAAGCTCTTCTCTCTTCTAAGGGTTTCCATTCTAATTTCCTCATGTTCTTCCTAGTATTCCCTTTTCTCTCTGATATATGTCCCTGTTACGAACTGTGCTGTCCAAGTGTCTGCTCTCGGGCTGTTGAATGGAAATCTTTTCTTCTTGTGGAGAGAGAGAGAGAGAGAGAGAGAGCAGAAAAGAAAGCCAACAGCGGCAGGGACAATCCCACAAGCAATTGCCTGTGATAGGAATCGAACCCACGACCTCCCAGCGACCGTGACGCTAGTCACAATGACGTGTTCATTTGTCGCTTCAGTGTAGTCCAAAGCTCGTCTCAAAGGTCACAAAGAAACTCTCGACGTATTAAAGTGTCAGTTGTGACTCCGCTGTGCTTCCCCTCTATACCTGTTCAGTTTAAAAAGAAAAGAAAAAAAAAGTTTGCTATATGGCAGTTCTTCATTGTCAAATTGAATGCTGGTTTGGTGATGAACAAGTAGGAGAGCGAGAGTTTGAAAAAAAAAAAATGAACTCAAGAAGACAACAGAGACGAAAAGATAAAAAAATCTTGTGATCTCTATCCTTTGCCTACTAATTCTTTCTCTCTCTCTCTCTCTCTCTCTCTCTCTCTCTCTGAGGTGGGGGTAAGATTGGATGGTTACAGCGATCATTTTTCAGCGCACAACATCCAGTCGTCGTTGTGGTGTGTGTGCGCGCGCGCTGAAATCGCTCTCAGTTGACAAAACATGCAGCAATTTTAGAAGAAAAAAAAAAAGGAGTTTCAAACATAGTGGTATGGGGCACACGCAGGTTAACTACACGTCCAAAATTCAGTGTTCACGACACCCATGGTTGGCGTGTGTAAGGGAAATTTACTTCTGTTTAGAGAGCATTCACTTCTTTCAAGCGAAAAACCATAAAGTGCACATGCTTAATTTTGGGGGGTAGGGGTGATTTGGCTGTGCCATTCTTGGTTTCACAGCTAAGAAGCCGAAAACAAACTTTCCTTCAAAAAAAAAAAAAAAAATTTAAGGAAGATCTGCAGAGAATGAAAACTGCGTTCACACAGTAAATCTAAGCTGGTTTCTGAGAAAGCAATGAGAGCTGCAGTTGAAGAGAAGGTGGTAGCCCGTTGGCTGAAGTGTGAAGAAGTTATTCAGGATTTAGGAGAGCTGGAATATGAAGACAGAAACTCCATACGACCGAGAGGTGCTGACGAATGACTTGGACAATGTAGTATATTTGGCTCTGTGTGTGTGTGTGTGTGTGTGCGCGCGCGCACACACACACACACACACACACACACACAGCCATTTCATACATGATTCTATCTGATCTGGACAAAACGGTATGAATGTGTGGCAATAAAGACACGTGATTAGGTAAAAAGATACGATTGAGTGAAACGTGATTGAGCAAAACGTAACGCACCGCTTGGCACTCCCAGACTTCCATAACCGCATGCAAGTGAAAACCAAGAGCAAGAATTCCGTGGAACAGCGACCGCTTTGTCAAATTTCTGATGGAGTCCAGAGCACGGAGTCAATGCATCAGTGACAGCTCTGTGAAATATCTAAATGGAGTTCAGAGTTGCAGTAAAACAGTATTCAGTGAAACGGCAGCAGCTCTGTCAGTTCTCGGTCAAACCACTATTTCTCATGTTTCGCCGACAAAAGATTTTCGATTTTCTTAAATTGTCAAAAACGTTCCCATCAAAAATCGATTTATTGTCAAAGACCGTGTCAGGGTATTTTGTATTTGTTCACCATCTCAGTAGCTCGACCTTCGGTGATGTATTTGTTCACCATCTCAGTAGGTTGTCTTCGGTGATGAGGTTTGGTAGGTTCACCTGTTGGTCATTACTGAAATCTACTATTTGTTTCGCTTTGAGTTTGAGAGCATATAGATCAAGATGATATTTCCTGTACACTGTAAACAGAAAGATTGTATTCGTTTCATCATAATAGACCGCATTAGACTGGAAAGATCTTCATTGGCACAATCGTCAGAGCACTTGATGACGCTGAGGAGTTTTGTCTGCCGTACCTCTCGCTATCATCAGCATAATATAAAGTAAAGAGAACAGGGGACAGCAATGTACCTTGAGGTACACCAGTGGAAGAAGGGCGTTTGGGAGGATGGCAGACTGGAAACACACACACAGACTATTTTCTTTTAAAGCTGAAAATTTATCATCCACCGAGTAAATTTCGGATTAAAAATCTGAATCCAGGAGGTTTTGTGTGTGTGTGTGTGTGTGTGTGACAGAGTGAGAGAGAGAGAGCGAGTGTGAGAGTGTGTGTGTTTGCGTGTGTTTGTGTGTGTGTGTGTGTGAGAGAGAGAGAGAGAGAGGGAGAGCGTGCGTGGCGTGTGCATGCGTGTGTTGTGTGTGTGTGTGTGAGTGTGTGTGTGTGTGTCTGAATGTGCACACGCGCGTGTTTGTATGTGTTCATGCAGAGCCGGCACATGTGATCATGTCTGCGTATGTGCGTGCGCGTGTGTGGTGCGTGCATGCATTCGCGGTACGTGTGAGTGTGCGTTTGTCTATGTGTGTGTGAAACAGAGACAGACAGAGGGAGGGAGAGAAAACAGAAAGCGCGCGCATGTGCTTTGAAGTATGTATACGTGGCAGGAGACAGGGAAGAGAGTACGGATGGTGGAGGGAGAAGGAGTGGGGGACGGGGAGGGGGGGGGGGGGGGGGGGGAGAGTGGGGAAGGAGACGGAGAGAAAGGGGTGCATAGAACAGGATAAAGACCAAAGGGCAGAGTTCAAGGCATGTGCACGTGAGTGCACAGGTGCGAGCTGGTCAAAGTCAAACAACATGCGCGTGCGCGTACGTGCATAGGAAAAGGGGTGGCGGTTAATAAGTGCAGACATTCAACGGAGTACGAGCGTGCGCGCGCGCGCGCGCGTGGGGTGAAGGTCACTGGGTGGGACAGCCCCCAGTCATAAAGAGGTCAGTAGTACCGCGCGCGCGTGCGCACGTGCTTGGGCCTTACAATCAGGATCGGAGGTTTCAAACGGGCAATGACACAACAGAACGTGGAGAGGGTCGTGCGTACGTAAGCCTCTTTTATCTTCAGTCCTACAACCTGACACTAAAGACTGGGGTCAAGGCCAAGATGGGGGGGGGGGGGGGGGGGGGGGGGGGGGGGGGGGGGGGGAGGGGGGGGGGGGGGTTGAGGGAGGACTGAAGCCAAGTCTGTTTTAAGATGAAAGGACGATAGATAGCGAGTAAGCGTGCGGTTTTAAAGTCGACACCAACCGTGGAGAAGGTGTGTAGGATTCGGCGAATCGAGGTGCTCCACACACACACACACACACACACACACACAGATATGAAAAACGAACATTAGAGAGAGAGAGGGATGGGGGTGGGATTAGGGGGGGTTAGTGGGGGTGGGGAGTACGAGGGTGTGTGGCAAATGTATGCGTGAGTGTGAATGTTCCTGTGTTTTCTGCATTATGGAATGCAGTATAGTAGTAATAGTAGTGGTAGTAGTAGTAGTAGTAGAAGTAGCTGTAGTAGTAGTAATAGTAGTTGTAGTAGCTGTAATAGTAGTAGTAGCAGCAGCAGCAGCTGCTGCTGCTGCTGCAGCGGATGTTTATATAAATAATTATATAAAGAAAGAGACAGACAGGCAGATAGATAAATATGCAAGACATACAGACAGACAGAAGCTCTTCTTTCTTCTCATTCCTGTGACCTAAGTGGTCGTAGGGGGGGAAACATGGGGGACGACTCCGCCGATCTTATTCTCCATTGCGGCCTGTCCTCTGCTTCTCGCAGGAGTTCTGGCAGCCTGAGGTTTGTCCATTCCATCACGTTCTCCGACCAGCTCTTTCTGTGCCTGCCTCTGCGCCTTCCTCCTTCAAGCGAGCCCTGCAGGATTGTCTTTGCCTGCGAGTCGTGTCGTGTCACAAGGGCCACAAAATTCTTAACTTGTAAACTGCCAAGAAGGATTCCTGTGGTCCTGCCAGTGTGATCACCTGCTTTCGGGGTAGAGTCGTTGGTTCTGTGCTCTGTCCAGAAGATGCGGAGCAGTCTTGCGTATGCCTTATTTCATAGGCTTGGATCTTCTCTCTCTCCAAACTCCGTCGTCAAGGTCCAAGGGCTTTGTGTATAGCTTGAGTTTTGTAGCGAAGCTGATCGTGTTGCTTCTCCACAGCTTTGTGAGCTTTGCCAAAGCTGATGTGGCAAAGAGCTAATCTGACCCTGATTTCTGTTGAACAGCGACCGTCTTTTCGTGAGTGTGGTGCTGAGGTATTTGAACGCTTCCACTTCTTCCATCTTTTGTCCGTTCATTGTGATGTTTACGGTTTGGTCTTCATTGCTGCTGTTCCGCAAACACCTTGCTTTTTTGCGGTGATTTCCATCCCATCTGCACTGGCTCGGTGTTCTAGCCTGCTGGTAGGTCTTGGAGCTCGTCGTTAGTTCTGCCGAGTAGATCTAATCTATGTCATCAGTGAAGCGGAGATCGCATAAGGGCCTATAGTTCTGAACACACACGCAACGCAACAGCCACAATGAGAGAGAGAGAGAGGAGAGAGAGGAGAGAGAGAGAGAGATGGTGGTGTTGAAGTTTTCGATGGGCCTCGCACATGATGTTCTCCAGGTACAGGTTGAATAGGGGTCGGGGGAGAGCAGACAGCCCTGTCGGAAGCCAATAGTCATATGGAAAAAAAGTTCCCTATTCGGCTGTTCATGAGCGCGGTGCTGGGTTGCTGAGCTGTGCAGTGCATTTATGATCTGGTCCAACCCTTCCACCACATTGAAATGTCTGAAGACCTGCCACAACCCGTCATGCTAAACTCGAACGAAAGCTTTTTTAAAGTCTATAAAGTTGCGGAAGAAATCTCTCTGGTGTTGGTGGCGTTTTACCATCTTCAGGCTAAAATTGAAAATTTGCTTCAACTGTGCTCCTTCCTGGTCAAAAGCCCACCTGTTCTTCTGCTAGCAGTTCCTTCGCCTGTTTTCTCCAGCCGGTTCAGAATGATTCTTAACAGACAGACATACAGACAGACAAACAGAGACGAAAAAACATAAGATATTTCAAACAATAAACACAAACCCAGCCTCCAGTTCAGCTGCTTTTTCTGTCAAACTCCACCTCATCTTCAATACAATCGTGACAAAACTTCTCTGTCAGAGCCAGAGGGTCAGAACGGAAATCTTTCCTAATTACGTACCACCGTCATTTGGTTTTCCCGTGCGCTACAAATGGCCACGCCCTCTCATTGGTGCACGAAATCCTCGGTCTTCTTCTTGAGACCATGTTTGAACACGTCCGAGAGGAGAAGGACGGAGTGAGGGAGGGGCAGGGAGCGGAGAAGGAGGTTGTCTAGTGGAGAGGAGGGGGGGGGGAAGGGGGGGGGGGGGGGGGGGGCATGAGGGGGGGGGGGGCGGGGGGGGGGGGGGGGGGGGGGAGGCAAAATACACTCAAGAAATGATCAAACGTTCATGGGCGATATTTGACACTTCGCTGTGTTTGTCAGTCTGTTAATCCGACAATCTTCCTGCGGTCCCAACTCGGGATTTAGGGCTGACAGGGGGTGGGGGTGGGGGGAGGGGGGGGGGGGGGGGGGGGGGGGGGGGGGGGGGGGGGGGGGGGGGGGGGGGGGGTCGGGGGTCCGGGGTGGGGTTACGCCAGGGATGTGCTTTTAAAGATCAGAATAAGCTCAGCATGGCAGGAGAGGGGTGTACGCTGAAGTGTCTTCACAGAGACGCGGTTGGTTCAGCAGAGTGGGTCGGGGGATGTTTGTCTGTCTACGCTCAGTTCAGTACATGGTTCTGTGTATATGGGATCAGTGTCATGTTATCACATCAGCAGACCACACAGGCCGCTTTCAGGGACTTTCCCCAGATTACACACACACACGCGCGCGCGCGCGCGCGCGTTACACACACACAACACACAACACACACACACACACACCCACACACACACACACACAAACACACAACACACATACTCGCACACGCGCGCGCGCATACGCACGCACGCACACACACATTCACACACACACACACACACACACACACGCAAGCCACACGCACGCACCTTTACGCATACACGCATGCACGCTCGCACGCGCACACACACGCAAGCACGCACACACACACACACGCACGCGCGCACGCTCGCGCACACACGCACGCGCGCGCGCGCACGCACCACACACACACATACATTACATATACATATATCTAATATATATATGTATTTACAACACACACACAAACACACACACACACACATACTCGCACACACGCGCGCGCGCATACGCACGCACGCACAACACACATTTCCACACACACACACACACACACACACACACACCACACACGCACATGCACGCACCTTACGCATACACGCATGCACGCTCGCACGCACGCACACACACACACGCCACGCACGCACACACCACACACGCACGCTCGCACGCGCACACACACCGCACGCACAGCACAAAACACACAACCTACAGATGCTCGTACATACCTGGCCCATTCATCCTGCCACCCTTACCATACCATCAAAAACATTCCTTATGGCCCAGTTCCTGCGCCTCCGCCGCCTCTGTTCTGACATGCCAACCTTCAGTCTCGTTGCCAGGATATGGAACGTGATTTTCCTCCAGCGAGGTTACAGCCCTGCGACCATCCAGGAGGCAAAAACCAAAGCCAGCCATGTTCCCCGGACACGAGACTCTCAGCTATAAAGATAAGAGGCAAGACAGGACCAACACAACGGGAGTTCCATTCATCGTCACTCACAACCCTCTAATCCCCCATTCCGTTTCGTGGTTGCAGAAAACTCCAACCTCTTCTCCACACGGAGCCAGAAAATGCGAAAGGCTTCAGATTGAAATCTATGATGTGCTTCAAAATGTTACAAGCTGAACACTGTTTGTGCTTTGTGAAAAAACAAACCATCAGTGGTAGCATAAACATTCAGTTCCGGTTAGTTGCAGACAGGAGAGGACATATTACCATCCGGTTCCGACTGTCCTGGACCAGCGGCAAACATCGTCTACATTGCTGTACTGCAACCCAAAACTGTCAGAGCACACCAGAGTACTATGCTGACACCCACTGAAAAGATTCGGCTTCATCTGCAACAGGTCTAAAACAGCATAGTTGAACAAGGTTGCATGTGGTCATGCAAAAACAATGAGTTTAAGGTTCTTTACCTGAAACAAGACTCTCTGAAAGAAACATGGGCATCCATGGTGGGGTGGAAAAGGTCCACGTCTGAAAACAAAACGCAAGCAAGGAGGAGAGGAAGATTATGGAAGAAAAAAAAAAGGATGAGGTATGCCTTTGGGGCCTCAACGGCCTGATTCGATTGGGACATGATTTTGCAGAGCGGAGGGGAGAGGAGAGGGGGAAATCTTGGTTTTCAAACTTATGGGGGAGGGTGGTGCATGATGAGGGTTGGGTGGAAATTCTTTAGTGGAATCTGCAAGTGTGTGTATGTAGCGTGGCAATATGTTAGGGAATTGTCCCTGTGCAGAGGGTTAGTTGTTTCCTCTGGGCGGACCTCGGTGGTTAGAGAGACACGGGGATATGGGAAACTCCCTTTCCCCTATTTCTTCCCCCCCCCCCCCCCCCCCCCCCCACACCCCCCCCCACCACCCCCCCCCCCCCCCCCCCCCCCCCCCCCCCCCCCCCCCCCCCCCCCCCCCCCCCCCCCCCCCCCCCCCCCCCCCCCCCCCCCCCCCCCCCCCCCCCCCCCCCCCCCCCCACCCCCCCCCCCCCCCCCCCCCCCCCCCCCCCCCCCCCCCCCCCCCCCCCCCCCCCCACCCCCCCCCCCCCCACCCCCCCCCCCCCCCCCCCGCCCCCTCCCTCCCCCTTCCCCATCTCGCTTTCCCACCCATCCTCTCTCCCGTGACGCTGACGCGTGGGTGTGTGTGTGTGTGTGTGTCCGGTGTTGTTTCCGGGTGGTGGTGTGTGCGAGTTTGCGTGTAGGTGTTGCGTCTCTTTTTCTTTCTCTAAAGTCCTGAATTATATTCCTTTAATCTCAGAATTTTTCTTTACTTTGTTAAATGGCAGAAGAAAAACACACTGACGTCATCGCTTTATGAAAAACTTTGTCAAATGCCTCAATAGTTATGGGACGTTCTTACCATGTCAATTGAAACGAAGGGGCCCAGGAAGAAGGCCGCCACGGCCGAAAACTCTTGGCAAAAAATTATTGGACCCTTAAAGGCGTTTTGTGTTTTTTTACTGTGTTATAATATATATAAATATATAATATTAATATATTATATTAATTATATAATGGGCTGACAATTAAGGTAGTAGGTGGGGAAGGGAAAAACCAAAGTCCAGGTAACAATTCCTCAATTAATTCAGTAGTAATGATTGGCAAAATCCTGAAAATTGAGAGAACAAAAAAAAAAACAAAAAGTTAAGATTGAAACTTTTTTTTTGTTTTTTTTTTTTTGAAATAGGAAAAATGTTATATAAAATATGAAAACAATTTCACATAGGCTGCATGAGGACATACTTAATGGCAAATCTCTCTCGAAGGCAGATCTATAGTATCGGGCCTGCTCCGGAGGACTTTCGTCCGCTGAAATATATATATATATATTATTATAGATATAAATTATATATTACTATATAATTATAGTACCGCTTGCGCGGCGCTGTTCATAAGAAACAATCACACCGAGGGATACATTGGTTTTAGAATAGAACTAAGTTCTTTGGGGATGAAAGGCCCTCTGAGAGGGCCGGCGCGGAACCATTTCATCTTGTCACTTCGGTGTTTTTAAAAAAAAGGGGGGTAATATTTAGTAAAATAATAATGAACCAAAAAAGGAATAAGGGTGTCCAAAAAAAAAAGGAGATTGCGTAGGTCGTCAGAACAGACCAAAAAAAATTATCGGAATGAAATTAGTGAAATAGTATAAGTAGACTCCTTTAGGGATGCACATTGACGCGTCGGGCCTGTAAACCTCTATGGAAGGGAGCGCCATTGTCGACTTCAACAAGAGGGCCAAAAAACTGGCCCCTTTTTTATTTTTTTTTTAAACAAGCTTAGAGAATCAGATGAGTTGTAAAAAAAAAAAAAAAAAAAAAAAAAGTGTGTCTCAGTAGAAAGGCATATGGGAGTCATGACCCGGGGAGGCGGGCCCGGGTTCCTTAGAGTGTAAAGGGAGTTCCACCAGGGGGGCGGCGTGAGGAGGAGGAAGGGGGGGGACACTTGTCTGGAGATGAGAGGAGGGGGGAGAGGGGGGGTGGGTGGGGGGGGGCGGGGGGGGGGGGGGGGTGGGGGGTGGGGGGGGGGGGGGGTTGGGGGGGGGGGGCGGGGGGGGGGGAGGGTGGGGGGGGTGGGGGGTGGGGGGGGGGGGGTGGTGGTTCTTCTCTGACGGGACCTTCTCCTGTCGTAAGTATCACTAGAGTTCTGTCCTCATGCCACTGCACGGGGGACTGATAGAAGAAGCCACGATGGACTTTAAAAAACTCAATAAGGCTTGGGACTTGGTTGTTACCCAGTCGGCACAATAACCGAGGCCATATTTGGCCCAAAGGCAGACAGAACCAGAATGAAAAATCTTTGGCTAAAACCTGCACGGATGATTATGAAAGTAAGGATAAGGTAGGATAGGACTGCCAAAACAACAGGGTGTTCTAACATCGGAAAGTCTGTCATGCCCTTGGGGACCAAAAGGAATAAAAAACAATAACTGCTAAACTCCAGTCTTGCGCAGAAGGCTCATAATGGCCAATAGGAAAATTGTGCACTAGACTGCCATCACACAGTCTATCAATTTGCCATAGGGCCAAAGAAATAGTATACATAGGACCTGTCAGAGGGCCCCAGGGTCTACAACAGAGGGGTTTTAGAGACCAACAGACTTCGTAGAATAGATTCTGCGTTTGCCCCAAGCCTACCACAGATACGGGCCGTAGGAGGCTCACCCCGACCACTGTTAAAGGGAACCTGCCATTGCACAGCTATATAGAAAGGACATATTGGGCAACAGACCCACGTTCTTAGAAAAATGGGACGGGGCATTGCCCATTCATAGTGAAAAGACATTTTCCACCCCCTCCTTCTTCTAGTTCCCACGATCCCACAGGGGGCGGGGATCCTAAATGGACTTGAAAGGCGAATTGTTTTGGAGTAGTAGTAACATTAAGGTGTGGCGATGGGACGATTTACCCGGATTTTACGATATTAGGCAGCTGCTTTTACCCCCAGCAATACATTGCCCGCTTTCCATTAGTTTGGGAACAAAACGAAAAAGCTTATTTCTTTTGTAGTATACACACACGCGCGCGCGCAGCTCACGCAGGCACCGCACGCACACAACCCACACCACACCCACACACCACACAACACACCACCACACACACCACACACAACCCCACCACACACCCACCACACAAATTAGAATCACAAAACTCACCACACCACCCCAACACACCACACACACCCACACACACCCCACAAAAAACACCACACCCACATCACACACACACACACCACACACACACACACGCAGGTCTTGTCCTTATCAGGCGGCCAACGCTGGTTTGGCTTTGCTGAGGTTATACAGAAAAATATGGACAGCTTAATCTGCGATTCCGAATCCATGATTCTTCTACCCAGAGAAGATGGCAGAGCTTGGCCCTCCTGTCAACTAGTTCCATTGATTTTGACATACACGAGAAGGTTAGGACAATAGATTGGCAAGGACTTCAGCTTTGAACTGTGAATACAATAACATCCCCATGTAGGACCACAGTACTTCTTAGCCGTGGTTGGTAAGTATTAAGACAACCCTTGGGCCATGTCATTTGTTCCCCCTCAGTGCAATTGGGATTTGCTCTTTTTCCCACGGTTAATTACAAAAAGCTCATTTCCATCAAGGGCAACAGCGACAACAAACAAAAAACCAATCTCATGTTCCCACGTGGGTCCGGACACCCCACGGGTTCAAGTTGAACGGGGTTTTCTAATCCGTTGTGGAGGCGTGTGCGTCCACAGCCGCATCGGACGGACCCCTAAAGGCCCTGTTCAATCAGGCCCTGGAAGAGAACAAAGCCGAGGTCATAGTATTGACCCTGTATAGGTATCCAATCTGAACACAGTGTTTGTAGGTAGATTGTACAGCAGACCGGCAAGATCCGCTACTTCCAAGTACAGATCGGTATGTCACACGGAATTGGTTGTTTACTTTGACCCACTCCCAGAAGAGGCCCACAAATACCTAGAACAGTTGTCTTGACGCTCTTTATTAATCCTGCGTGTCCCACGTAGGAATACTTTCGGCCACCAAAGTGCAACGGTTACCACCTTCGAGGCCGTTACTCACTGCTAAAACTAGTGTGTGGCGACAGTGGCCTTCCTGATGGCTGGGGGGGACCGTTCTTTCAAATCCTAGTCAGTATCGCGCGCCCCCACAGGTTGTTTATTTAGATTTACTATTACATTATCTTTATATGAATACTTTATGCACCCGGATCCCGGCGGGAGGAACCATAAGCTATTGCGCTTTCTTTTGACAATCCACCGCTCTAGTTTTTACCCAACAAACGGCTTTGCCTTACCTGTGGTAGTGCCGAGTATTCAATTCAGTCGTTTTCCCGGTACTCCGGTCAATTCGTTCTCTCAATTTGTCTTCCTCCTTCCATTTCTTTTCCATTTGTCTCCACCGCAGGTGGTTGATATTGCGTGGTAAAAGTGGATCCGCCTACCCAACGGGGCCAACAACTGGGCCTTATCTTCCCGAACTGCTGGTGTTTGGGGGTTGGGGAAGGATATTAGGATGAGTTTACGTATGTGTTGCAAGATATCTATGCGTTCTTCACGTACGGAAACCTTTTGGTTTTCCCTTCATCGAAGGGACTGTATGGAAGAAACGGAAGGTCAGGAACCAACGTACAAACGAGGGAAAAAAACAATCGCCCCTGTAACCCGAAACACGGAACGGCGAAGAATTCGAACCTGCAAAAACCGCAGGATTTCGTCAAGATACGAGTTGTCCGGCGCTCTGCCATTCTGCGATATTCACGTCCTCCCCTTCAGTTGCAATGGGACATTAAAAAGATCCGAAAACAACATCGTGGTGCATGATAAGGAAATTTCTTAAAATGAGGGCACGGGGGGAACAGGTGTACAAACAGTAAATGAACAAACAAGGAGGGTAACTTTTACGGCCCGATGGACTTAACGAATGCGCATATAACTCCAAAACACCACAATGCTGCTGACGACACACAAAATAGCCCAGCAGAAAATTGACAATGGGGGTGTAGTCCTTGTTCCTTGTTGTTACTGCGTTGTTCTTGATTTGTTTGTTTAATGTTTAAAAATTGCGAACGGGTCAGTTGAGACTTCTGAGTCTTATGCCACTTGTTAGTCAAGCGATGGCCATTATAATCACGTTCCAAAACACCCCCCCTGTCATTGGGTCATGACAAGAAATGCCCGTTTCGTCCTGACACAAGACGTGTGTGTGTTGTTAGTGCAAAATTGCTTGCACAAAAAAAAAGTTATCCTGGAGAGGGGGGAGAGAGAGAGCAGGAGAGATGGGGGGACAAAGAGAGATCGGACGAGAAGAGGGGGAGAAGGGGAGCGAAGGAGAGAGAGAGCTGAGATGAAGATATGAGAGAGGGAGGGATGAGATAGAGGAGGAGGAGAGAGCAGAGCAGGAGAGTGAGTTCTAAACAAAATAGGAGTGAAACGAGAGAGGAAGGAAAAGGACCAAAGCAACGTGCTGTGAATGAAAACAGTTTCACGTGGCAAAACGAAGAAGATAATGTGAAGGAAGGAAAGGAAGATAAATGCTCACAAACCGTAAGGACACAGGTGTTTGCGGAGGGGAATACCGTTCTCTTAACTCTTAAAAAAAAAATTTTTTTGTTTTTTTTTTGTTTTTTTTGTTGTTGAAAGAGGGGAGATTAGAAAGGAAAGAAAAGATCGCGCAGGAAATTTACGTCCATTTCTCGGTCGAAAGTTCGGCATTCTTCCCCTCTCCCCCTTCCCTCCTTATTCCTTATTTTTCTTCCCTGCGTACACTTTCGCGGTCCGCCGCGTCCCGTCCCTCATCCACGATTCTGTTGTCTTACTGAACAACAAAGTTCACCTCAAGCATGAATTCGGAAAAACATTCGTCTACACACATACAAGAGGGACTTAATCATGGCGAAACATATTCATCCATAATACGAGTGGGTCATGGTACACATGTAGAGGTTAAAAGTACTTAACCGCCTCGCTTTCCATACTGATAGCCCTTTGCCAGAAGATCCCTGTTCGCTTGTGCAGCTCACAAAACTGATATAAAGGCCGTTTTTGTGTAGTATTGGCTGCCCTCTTGGCTAATCAATCGCATACACCAGATTCTTCTTACCCACTGTTTCGAGGTCGCGGTCAACTAACTCTACTGCTTGCATGGAGCATCGGGTCTGTGCGTCCACTCAACGTGTGTGGTGTTGTGCTTGCAAACACGTTGACAAGTGGCAATGCATGGTCACAACAGACAGCCAGGTCCAATGAAGAGGACGCAGGCTCTACAGAGCCATCAGATCAACAGGAAGTGGTTGGTGAATGCCCTTCAATGTCGCGTCATGTTGGGACTTTGCAAAAGGTAGGCACTGATCCTGTCCACCTGGTCCACATCTTTGGCCAGTTGGTAAGTTGGTATGTTTGTTGAACACGAGTCCGCGTTGTCGCCAGAAATAACCAGAAATCGCCAGTGGTTCCATTTCGTTCCGCTCTTGCACACAAGGTGGGGAGGAGAGAAACCGTTCATGTCCAATCTTGATGGTGCTTTCCCAGTAAATTGACAGGGAAGCTCTTACAGTATTCAACGAATCGTGTGAGTTCCATAAATATATCAATTGTTATTAAGAAAAAAGGGTGGGGTCTCGGGTGTTTTGGGGTTGGTGTTGGGGTGTTATTAAAAAAAAAAAAAAAACAAAAAGCAAAATCAACAGACACAAACAAAAACAAAGGCGAAGTTTAAATTTAAACAAAGTCGCTTCGCATTTAGCCTCTTTCGGTACAGACCCAGCTCACCTTCAATACACTATAAAACAAGATGAAAAGAAGATCTAAATAGGAGTAGTTATGAGGTCATGGGACGACGAAGGTCCGGTTCCGACATCGTGTTCAACCTCTCGGATTTCACCCACCCTCCATACCACCAAGTCCACACTTACACCCACAAACACACACCCACAACCACACACACACACACACACACAAACACATACTTCTCTCTCTCTCTCCTCAATCTCTCTCTCTCTTCTTCTCACACAGTCTTATCAGGGTGCTCACCACAACACACCAACCACACACACACCACACAACACACAAACAACTAGTCAACTCATCTCCCTCACAACACTCTCTC
>JADBJO010002168.1:200000-215000 GCA_016801955.1 Conus betulinus
CACTACATGTGGACGAATTTCCGTCTCGGTAGATCCCCGTCTCGGTAGATCCCCATCTCGGTAGATTCCCGTCTCTCGATAGATCCCCCACTACATGTGGACGAATTTCCGTCTCGATAGATCCCCGTCTCGGTAGATCCCCATCTCGGTAGATCCCCATCTTGATAGATCCCCGTCTCGGTAGATCTAAAAACAGTAACGGGGATCCATCAAGATGGGGATCTATCGAGACGGGGATCTATCAAGACGGGGATCCATCGAGACGGGGATCTATCGAGATGGGGATCCATTGAGACGGGGATCTATCGAGACGGGGATCTATCGAGTGCCCCCCGTTCTTTTATCTCCCTTTCCTTTATCAGTCCATGTCACGGCTTCACTCAACACCTCAACACTGAGGAACGTGTTGAGACAGAGAGCTGATCTTGACTCTCCCTTTTCCTTTCAGTCATGACAACACTTAGTCAGTACTGTCCCCATGTGTGTGGATGTACTGTCCCCATATATTTGACATAAATGGGACTCGCATGGCTTTAGTCTTCCCAAGTCTAGTGGAAATAAACCTACTTTTTCTCTGACCTTTTTTTCTTTTGCGTACGCAGGCTGATACCCCTGCGGACCCTCCCTGTATAGATAGGCAAGGATTAATCCCACCTATTCAACAAAGGGAGTGGAGTTTTGTGTGTATGATTTTTTTTTTTTTTTTTTTTATCCCGCCATTAAGGCAGCCATACTCCATCCTCGGGGAAAGTGCATGCCATGTGTAACGTGTCATCCATACCAACGGCCAAAACTGGCCTTCTCCTCCGAAAGTTGGTGATGGGATTTTACGTGTGTGCAAGATGTTATGCGTGCTTTCACACAGGGAACCTCGGTTTTATTGTCTCATTCGAAGGATTGTATGAGAAATGGAGTCAGAACCGACGTTAACTCCGAGGGAAAAATCCCCCTGTACCGAAACGGCCCCGGCGGAGATTCAAACCCGCTACCCTAAGATTACAAGTCCGGCGCTCTACCACTGAACTATTCCGGCCCCTCTGACCATTTCTACGAGCCCCACTGTCTTAGCTTTAGCGAGCTTACTCGCTTTGGGCTCGGTTCCTTACCTAGTTTCCAATGTGACTTTCCGGAGTAAAAATGGCACACAAATTATCGTGAAATGATGAGAAAGATAAATACACCCATCTGCTAACCCGTCTGGTACGCGATCGGTCGCTACAAGCCTTGTCATTATAAACGTACCTGTAACTATATCCGTTGCCGTATCCGTAAACGGCCGATGGGTACATGCTCTCTTTATTTCTGCTTACGCAATTTTTGCCGTTACTGTGATCTTATTCGGACAAAGGGAATCACGTCTTTTCTTTTTCTTTTTTTTTTTTTTTTTTTTTTTTTTCTGTCCCAACCTCTGCGCCACCTCAGAGGCAGTGCACCCACGCCGCTCATTCCGACACCCCGTCCACAGCCACAGCCCGATCGGCCCCGCCGCAGCCCGGCACCGGCAATCCACAGGGAGCAGTCAATGTCAAGTCGTCAAGAGGCAACCCACCGGAGGAGACACTGCACTGCTGCCGAGTCACTTCGGTGGGTCAGTTCAGTGGCGCCTGTTCTGATCTAACATACGCAGGACACCACCTACTAAGTCCCCCTACTGGCGACAATAATTGCTTAGTCGTGGAGCCGGTGTGAGTGAGCTCTCCCTCCGGAGGGCGCCACCACGTCCGTCCAACGACAGCCCCCATGGACTCACCGATACCGGTGACCCCCCGACGGAACCAAACCAAGGCCACAGACGTGGAGAGGACATCGAAACTGAGGTCACCATGAGAGCAGGGCATGAAGGGCCACAGAATTTGAGACTTTTTAAATGCTGATCGATGAGAATGAGGATGATTAAGATGATGGTACGGATTTCCATTTCGGTCTGAGACTACATGACAGGGCTGTCCTCTACGCGTCCTTTCATAATATATCCCGGTGTCAACCAGGCCCGAGAGATACAGACACTTGCAGTGTTGGTCAGGAAATTTGAGCAACACTCTCAGAAACGCATCCATTAAGTGGATGAAACTCGACTGTGTGCTCCCAGTCTTCCCAACTGAGTCCGCAGCAAACTCAACTCTGGGTAGGAGCCGGTTGGGGCAGAAAAGCAGAAAAAACCCACATGACTCTGATGGGATTCGAACCCACGACCTCCCAGCCGGGAGTCCGCGCAGCTTACCACTTCGCCACGGCGGCTCGTATCACCTCCTTTTTCGGCCGTCCCCATGGCAATGAGCAATAATCGTGCAAGTGAAAATGAAGAGGACATCATTCCATTTGTCCGTTTACGGATACAGCCACGGATACGAAATATGGATACGTTCGTCTTGACCGGAACGTGTCGTTTGGATGCTGTACCGGATGAGACGAGCGTGTCTATCGCTCTCATAATTTCTTGTGAATTGTTGTGCTATTTTTACGCTGAAAAAAAAAAAAAAACAAAACAACTTTGGAACGAGATGAGAAACGATGCGCAGGCTCGCAGCAACTAAGACAGCGCCGTTCATAAAACTTGTCAGAGAAAAACTGACTTTATTTGATTAGACTACACCAACATCAATGCCATGTTCATATTGAATCATGGGGCAGCACATCATTGCAAAAGTTTTGAGGAAAGTGGTGTCACGAGTGGTAGGAACAGGAAGGATGAAGAACAACTCGCTGTGTTGAAACGCTTACAGGTAGCAGCGCCAGTCTCGTGCACGCTCGGGAATTTTGCCGGACATTTTAACAGTATGCCGTGGCCGTGACTATAAACTGACGCCCCCCCCCCCCCCCCCCTTTTTTTTTTTTTTTTTTTTTTAATGTTATCCTCAAAAACTGAAAGAGGATCGGTTTACGGTCACGACATCCTGTTATGCTGTCCGGCAAAACTCTGAGGGGTACATCTCGATAGATCTCCGTCTCGGTAGATCCCGGTCAATAGATCCCCATCTCGATAGATCCCCCACTACATGTGGACGAATTTCCGTCTCGATAGATCCCCGTCTCGGGAGATCCCCATCTCTGTAGATCCCCATCTCGATAGATCCCCGTCTCGGTAGATTCAAAAACAGTAACGGGGATCCATCGAGACAGGAATCAATCGAGACGGGGATCCATCGAGATGGGGATCTATCGAGACGGGGATCCATCGAGACGGGGATCCATGAAGACGGGGATCTACCTGATAATTGGAACCGCACCTTAGCCTTAACATAATGACCATTTTGTCACTGACTTTTCACTCCTGTATTGCTGATACCTGTGCTGTTATCTTGGTGACTTCCTCTCTAAACTAGATGAGCACTTGAGAGAGCGAAGACATCCGCCAAGAACCTGAATCCGCCCTTTGATCTGGCCCCGTTTCAAACGGAAGCCCCCCCCCCCCCCCCCCCCCCCCCCCCCCCCCCCCCCC
The DNA here is from genome assembly GCA_016801955.1 of Conus betulinus. Taxonomy (NCBI): domain Eukaryota; kingdom Metazoa; phylum Mollusca; class Gastropoda; order Neogastropoda; family Conidae; genus Conus; species Conus betulinus. Next base: position 203,440 of record JADBJO010002168.1, read on the forward strand.
CCCCCCCCCCCCCACTCCCTCACCCCGAAAATGGTTTGTTTAAACATTTTGACCAAATAGTCTTGGTAGGTATGCTTTATTTCATGTTCGTTTTGATTTTGTTGTTTTCAAAGTTACGTGAACAAGTCCAAATAAACTATTTTTTTCCAGGGGAAGTAACAGCAGGTACGGACTGAAAGAGAATGCTTAACTCCCCTCACCTACAATGCGGGAAATACAAAAAAGTCAGTGTTTGTGTTATTAGAAAGTTTATTTGATATGCCATGTAGATATTTTGCTTCATAGATAATTGTTACTTCCTAAAACAGTTATTTCACAGGGTTCATCTCCAACGGAATCTTTATAATATTTTTGTTGAACGGATTCTTTTGTGAACTTGCGGACAAGTCTGTTTCTACAGGCGTCAGGGAAAACTTGTCGATCGTCTTGTTTGAAGGTAGTCGAAAATGTGAAAACTGATAGAAAGAAAGTTTGTTTAAAAACAGGCCTACTGGTGAGTTATCAACATATGGTTTCATGCCTGATGTGTCGTTTTCGAGTAGTAGTTTTTTTTTTTTTTTTTTTTTTTTTGCTGTGACGTAAAATTAGGACAAGAAGACTGAAATACGGAATCGTTGCCGAAGACGAGCCAAAATACAAATAAACAACAAAAATACAAAAGTCACACAGGAAAACAAAATGTGAATGTATGAAATGATGCGAGCAAGCCTTTGGTCTGCCTGGGCTGAACCGGACATGAATGCAGCTGACCTGTAGGATTGGCTAAATGTGGTGTTATCAAAATCTATATCGAACGTCTTATGATTTCGGAAGCAGACGTTTAAAAGAATCATACCGCATCTATACGAACTGCATTGCAAATAGTCACATCAAAGACTCTCTGCTCTCAAACTGGCTAATAACATTAAAACTTAGAACGATTCAAGCTTCTTTAGCACAAATTTTCCTCCAGTGTTGTTCCGTTTTCTACCTTTGTTCGGTAGTTTATGGAGAGATGGAGAGGAAAGTCTGTTTGCAGCCAAGACCCTTCCCCGTGCAGCTAAGACTGGCACTGCGAGACTCCCCAAGCATGTGGAGCTTTAAGCACGAGCGGTTTTGTTTGTTTGCGGTTTTGTTTGTCCCATTCTAATATCAAGAAGACGATGTTCTGAGAACCGGAAGTAAATTTCCCTCACACCCCCCACCCCAGGGTTGTCCTGAACATGCTGGATGCGCAGTGGAACCAGTGTCCCCCCCCCCCCCACACACACACACACACACACACACACTCCTTTCCCCTCTTCCTCTCCTCCCCCAACTACCATCCCTGGACGGGCGGTGACAGCGTATATGAATGGTATTCTCTGCGGCTTGCAGTAAGAATGGCCTTAAAAAAACGGTGAAGCACTTGCAGCTTTGTAAGTGTCGTACGGCAGGTATGGGGTTCAGGATGGCGGGTATGGATGGGGGGGGGGGGGGGGGGGGGGGGGGGGGGGGGGGGGGGGTGTGTAAACGTAAAGCAGAAAGCCGGGGTTGTAAACCACACTTGCTCCTATACACTCTGCTTAGGGTTACTCGCATCAAACGCAGTGGCAGTTACGACAGTACGCCAAGAGGAGAGCTGGGCAAATAGTTTAGTGCTCACAGCTCCACCGATGACCTCATGACTCGGTCAGGAGTGAAGGGGAGAGCCCGTTATTTGATGGCCGACTTTCTGGTGGAAACACAGCAGCTCTCAGTCTTCATACCAAACCCTCCGGTCCACGTCACTGTGGCCCCAAATGACCTTTGAAATTTCAAGTCAGCAAATGTAAATCAAGTGAATAAATGAATGAAATGATAGTAGTTAAAGAAAGAAAGAAAGAACTGAATGAATGATATTAATCAATTCAAAGATCAATGAATGAATTCATTGATTGACTACTTTTGTTCATTCATCCATTATTCGTTCGTTCCTTCCTTCACTCATTCATTCATTAAGGCATAAAACATAATAAGCGCGGGTGGCGGGGGCTGTCTCAAAATCAGTTGTGTCATTACTTTCTGTGATAGAATGTCCACCTTGTTTGTAGCTCTCTTTGATTCTGCCTTATGTCTGATCTTCTACTGTCGATTGGTGTGGTGTGTGTGTGTGTGTGTGTGTGTGTGTGCGCGTGCGTGCGTGCGTGCGTGCGCGCGCGCGCGCGCGCGCGCGTGTGTGTGTGTGTGTGTGTGTGTGTGTGTGTGTGTGTGCCGCGCACGCGTGTGTGTTCTGATTTTCAAGTCCAGTTTCACCCGTGGGTAAAAAGCACAGATCAGGCACCTGCTGAGTCACGTCTAAGAGACCCTCGTCCTGAGCCTTTTCTCTTTAAATCAGTCATTCATTTCGTCATCTAGCTGCCAATCCTGCGCGCTGTGGGCTCAGGGCTCAGCAGATGTGGTGCAGCGTACATGGAATAATGCGCACACGGTGACGCCTTGTTTTATGATCTGAAACTGGTCCAGAACGTCGCGCTGCCTTTTCTCGCAACGTGTGCCAGCTCTTTCCTGGATGGATCGCCCACCTTGTCGTGGCCGGGTAGCTGACGTGTTTCACGAACCCCGGTGGGAGCGCAAGCTACTGGCAAGGCCACCCAAGCCGGACAACTCGAAGGAAAGACACCCAACGGAAGAGCGAGCGACCCCTGGTCCGCCAGGCTGGAAGTGTGGCACTGGACTAACTGCTCAGTCCGGTGAAAAGACTTACAGGCGTTACAGAAAACCGCGACAACATTGCCAGGTCACACCTCGGTACAGGAGGATTCCTCTTCAGCGGAGTCTGTGGCGTGCACTGGTGAAAGCCTTCAGGAAAGGCAAGTGTGCTGACAAACCGCGGCCCTGTGTTTCTCATGGAACTCAAAGGATTATTTAAGTGAAGTAGGTCCGTCATGTTAGCTGTTGGTTGTAATATGGCGAGTAGAGATTGTGAGCGTAACTACTAGTTGTCATTCCGCAGTGTGATTAAGAATTCTTAGCCGAGGGCCTTTTTAAAGTACATTTTTGTGACGCGAAATTGTGTCTTGATCAGGGAACCATGGGAGGGTGGGGAGGGTGGGGGGGGGGGAGAGGGCACTAACTCCAGCACAAGCTGCAAGCAGCTCTCCCAAATTGAAGAACGAGAGGCAGAATGCTGACGGGTTGTTCCTGTCGGTCAGATGTTGCTAATTTTGGTGCACTGGAACAGAGCATCATTCGACAAGATTTCCTTTTTTGACCCCAAGCCCTTAATAAGACAACCACCACCCTGTTCATATCGTAGAAGTATGGACTCCAATCGGTCAGGAGCCGAATCATGAACTAGATTGTACGAACTTTGTCTCATTACTGTCTCTTATTTCATTGCTGGCGGGGCAGTCTGTCTTTCTGACCAGGAGTAGCGGTGTAATGACGTGAGGGAGTTCGGGATTACGACAGGAAAATCAGAAGATTCTTCAACACTGGAGCGCAGGACTCCAACCCTAACCCAAACGAGACTCTTACCCCCGGCCTGATCAGAGACCCCTGCTTGACCCTACATGTATACAACTTATCAGTGATAAAAAATGATAATGATAATAATAATGACGATGATGATGTAGATGATAATAATAACGATGATGACGATGATGTTGATGATAATGATAACAATAATAATGATACTGATGATAATAATAATTATAACGATGACGATGAAGACGACGACGATGATGATGATGATGATGATGATGATGATGATGATGATGATGACGATGACGATTATAATGATATTGCCGATGCACCATTTGTGGACAAACTGTGCTATCAGTGTAAAGGGACAGTAGTCACAAAGGAAAGAACATCTACCACAAGGAGGTGGCGGTCTTGCATGGAACTAGCTTATTTCTAAAGGATAATGTCCCAGGAAAATGGTTATGTCTCCTGAAAATAGCAGCTTTTGCGAGGGAAAACAGCTATTTTCCCCTGAAAATAGCTATGTTTCCTTGGAAAACCTGTTATTTCTCACGATGAATGATCTAAAGAAAAGACCCATCTTTTCTCGGGAAAACTAGTTATGTCCCTTGATAACATCGAATAGTCCTAGGCGAAAAGTTATTTCCCGTCAAAATAGCTGATTATCCACGAAAAAAAAAAAAAAAAAAGATTTCCTGTCAAAATAGCTGTTTATCACAGGGGGGAAAAGTTAATAATTGCCGTGGAAAAACAATCGCTTTCAGCATTCAACGCCTCTCTTGCGCCGAAGTGGATGAAGATGATAAGTGATTGCTCGTTCATTTTCGTTGTCCTGAGTCTTTTGGGTTCTTGCCTGAAGAAAGACCTAAGAGGTCAAAACGCGTCCTGTTTCGCCTTGTGATTGGTTTGTTTACGTTTTTCTTTCTTTTTTTTTTTTTCGGTACACTATCACTAACATTTTAATTTCTTTTATAACATGGAAACACGCAACTGATCCCGTAAAAAGAAAAGAAAAGAAAAACAAAACTTTTCATAAAACAAGCAGCTGTTTTCAGAGGAAAATATGTCCTGTATGACAAAACAGACTGCTGTTTAGAAGCTAGTGAATTTCCAGTGTGTTCGTGTGTCTTGCCTAAACCCTACCCTGTCCTATTCGTCATGGTAGCTACAAAAACACACATACATCACCACCACCACCACCATCACCAGCACCAACACACCAACAACTGAACTCTGGCAAACTCAGGATAGAAAAAAAAAAAAAAAAAAGAAAGAGTTCTGTCTCATTCTAGACTGAGCGTTGGGTATGTTGAAAAGGGGTGGTAAAGTACTGTGATGGTGGTGGTGGTGGGTGTGTGTGTGTGTGGGGGGGGGGGGGGGGATGGAGGGAGAGAGAGAGTGTTTGTGTGTCAAAATGAACAGGGTTGTTCATTTTGTCAAATCATCTTCACATGTGCAGGCCTACAGAAAGCAACGTGCAGCTGGATTTGTCCCCCTTTTAATTGATGTGTGTGTGTGTGTGTGTGTGTGTGGGTTTGTTTGTTTTGTTTTTTGTTATAACTGACGTGTATGTCGCAATCATTGCGACATTTTTCTTCTTCTGTGTCTGCGTAAATTTGTATACGACACACATAAAATATACCCTTCCACAGAATCCCCGTCCACCCCCCCCACCCTCTCTCTCTCTCTCTCTCTCTCCCTCTCTCTCTCTCTGCCAGTGTGCCTATCTGTGACACGTCCCTACAGCCCCCAAGTGCCCAAAGGAAAGAGCACGGTTTCGATTGGCATAGAGACAGCATGCTGCATAACTGAACCAAAGGTAGAACAGTGCTGATTACCATTTGTCTGAACACCTTCACCCTGTTTTGGTTCTATCCACCCGGTTAAGACTCTGACGCGCGCGCGCGCGCGCGCGCGCGCGCGTGTGTGTGTGTGTGTGTGTGTGTGTGTGTGTGTGTGTGCGTGCGTGCGTGCGTGCGTGTGTGAGTGTGTGTGTGTGTGTGTGTGTTGTGTTGTGTTGTGGTGGTGTTGTGGTGGTGGTGGTGGTTGTGGTGGTGGTAGTGTGTGTGTGTGTGCGTGCGCGTGCGTGCGTGCGTGCGTGTATGCGTGCGTGCGAGCGCGCGTGCGTGCGTGTGTGTGTGATGGGATAGCGACGAAGGGAGGACGGAGGGGTTGGAAGCGGAATGGGACGGAACGGAGCGCCGCAGGGGGGCGGGGGGGGGGGGGGGGGGTGTTAGAGAAGGGAGGGGGGTGAGGTGATAGTTTTGGCGGTAGGGGCCTGTAACTCGGTGTTTCGAACCAGAAAAGTGCCTCTTAACTTTTTCACGAGTGTGTCCTGTTAAATCCGTATGCAATGACTATGAAAAAAAAAAAAGTTAACAGAGCTGTTCGTAGGCCTGTATACATGAGCTTATAGCTGAAGAAATTGTACAGCGGTATGTAGGTCATAATAGGCCATGCATGTTGAGAGTGAGAATGCTGAAAGAAATGACGGCCGGATTCAACGTTTTAAACGGCGAACGGTTCACTGTGAGTTGCTTCACTGGAAAAAAAAACTTTGTGGCTGACTGACGTCTCCATGACCATAATTATCTCTCTGTCTGTCTCTGTCTGCCTGTCTCTCTCTCTCTCCACACACACACACATATATATATATATATATATCACAAATAAAATTAGAGAGCCGGTAAGAACTCTAAAAATGCTAAACTAAAAGGGAGCGACATAAGTTAAAAAGTATGATTAAAAAAAGGAGATTAAAAGCCAACAAACTTTGTTTCGAGCTTTTGCTCTCGTCAGGGTATTCAGTTTGGGCACGCTACGGTGTTATATAGCGTGTGTGTGCAAGCGTGAGTTCTGCATGTGTTTTCACGTGGCCTGTAGTTTTTTTTTTTTTTTTTTTACATTTTGATTTTTTTTTTGGGTGCGTTCAGGGTGTGTGTATTAAGGAATGGTGTGTTGACAAGGATTTCCATTGTGCCTGCAATTGTACTATCTAAAATATTCAAGAAAAAACACCATCAAGCTATCTTATTCATGTATGCCCAACCTCAAAAACATAATTGACTCATCTAACAAAACTAAAGGCAACACAGCCCAAACAGGGTAACAAAAGGGCATCTTGTAATGGCACTAAAAAGATCAGTGCCCCCTGAATAACAAATGCCTTTACAATAATATTGTATACCAAGCCACAGTAACAACTGATAGTGACAAAGAAACATACATAGGGATTACTGCAAACCATTGTAAAACCAGATATGCAAACCATAAAACAGTCCTTTCAAAATGAAAATATAAAAACCAAACAGAACTAAGTAAACACATTTGGAAACTTAAAGATAAAAAATAGACTACAATATATCATGGGAAAATTATAAAAAGAGCAACACAATACAATAATATCTCTAAAAAAAAATGCAACCTATGTTCTACAGAAAAGTGGCTGATATTATGCAAACCTCATCTAGCAACTCTGAATTCAAAAGTAGAGATCATAAACAATTGCAGGCACAAATGGAAATCCTTGTCAACACACCATTCCGTAACACACCCTCCCTGAACGCACCCCAAAAAAATCAAAAAAAAAAAAAAAAAAAAAAACCACATGCAGAACTCACGCTTGCACACACGCTATATAAAACCAGTAGCGTGCCCAAACTGAATACCCTGACGAGAGCAAAAGCTCGAAACAAGTTTCTTGTTTTAATCTCCTTTTTTAATCATACTTTTAAAACTTATATATATATATATATATATATATATATATATATGTGTGTGTGTGTGTGTGTATGTGAGCGCACGTAATGTGTGTGTGTGTGTGTGTGTGTGATGGGAGTGGGAATAGGTTGGGTGAACGAGATCTGAAGACTTAAGAATGGTGAGGGGACAGCTGGTGATTGAGAATCAGAGAGAAGAGTGAAAGGAGTGAATGAGAAACTGAAGAGAGAGAGAGATAGAGAGAATGTGTGTGTATGTGTGTGTGTGCGTGCGCGTGTGTGTGTGTGTGTGTGATGGCGGTGGGAATAGGTTGGAGGAACAAGATCTGAAGACGTAAGAATGGTGAGGGAAGGGGAGGAAGGAGCCAGAGGAGGGGGAGGGGGAGGAGGAGGGAGAAGAAATGTGAAGGGGTCAGCCGTGTCACTGACGATGACACGAGACGACAGGTACGGGGAAGGGGGGGGGGGGGATGAGGCGGGGTGGGGGGGGGGGGGGGGGGGGGGGGAGAAGGGGGAGAAATGAAGGGAGAGGGGAAGGGGCAAAAGCGGTCGAGGGGCATTACGACAAAACATGGCGTGCGTTAGCGTGAGAACATCACAACACCTTTCACACACACACACACACACACACACAACACAGAGGCGCGCACGCGCTTCACACACACACACACACACACACACACACACCATCTGTCGTCAGCTGTAACACACTGCGCCGCCAAACACCAGGCCCCCTCCCCTCTCCCCACCCCCCTCTTCTTTCTCCCCCCCCCCCCCCCACCCGCACTCCCCCTGTTTGTCCCCCACCCCCCTTCCCAATGTGATGACGGTATAACTACTAGTACATGTCGCTTGCGCCTACAGTCGCTTCGTCGCTGTACGCGCTCGCTAAATTTCCGCACGCAGCCTGTGGCCGTTGAAGAATTGCAGCGACTGAGATATCTCGGACGAACAAAATCCCTGGATCAGAGGTGAGTGGAAACGTACCTATCAACAGGTGGAAGGGCTCTCATGGTGGTCGGACCAATCGCAAGTCAGCTTACAAGAATTCGGCAATTTCGGCATGCACATAAAATATGAATAATAGAAAAGTGAAAGAAAAAAACAGAGAGAAAGTCTCAACGGTTATTAGTTTTTGTCTCAGGGTGGGTGGTGTGTGTGTGTGTGTGTGTGTGTGTGTGTGCGTGCGTGCGTGCGTGTGTGTGTGTGTGTGTGTGTGTGTGTGTGTACGTTTACGTTTATTATCCCCTTAAGTTTAAATTTCAATACAAAGAAGACCGATAGAGGTTGTCGCGAAGGATTTGAGGTCAGAAAGCACGTTTTTTTTTTTTTTTTTTCCATTCATGTGCCACCGCCATAATTTTGTTTGTTTGTTTGTTTGTTCTCAGTATGCATTCCAACAAGTAACGCTCTCTGATTACAAATTTGTTGTGCCGCGTTTTACAAATGGTCCCATGGTAGCCAGTGTGTGTGTGTGTGACATGAGTGACGTCTTCTCTCTGGGAACGAGTTGTCTTCCCGTGAGAGCCTCAGGCTAAACAGGACGTAAATCTCACCGGGCAGCCGCGAGGAACGTCAATGGCCCCATTCCCCGTGTTTCTCCCGGAGAGTTGGATGGATGGTGGGACAATTATGCAGACTGAATTGACTTCTTTTGCCATTATCTGTTCTCCCAAGAACTGTTCTGGTGCGTGACTTGACTGCCATTGAAGAAGTGGCTTGGATCCCCCCCTCCCACCCACCCACCCCCAAAGGTAGGAAATTGGAGGAGGAGGTGGGTGGGGGAGGGGGGGGGGGTGAAGATGTGTATATGTCTTAAATGGTTGAATTATTCACAATAAAGGTTATGGTCGTTTATCTGTGTCTTGTTATTATCCTCCGCGGAAAGAACAGTCCCTGTTCGTGGCTATTTTCTTCCCAAATCAAAAAGGGTACATATTCATCCCTCTAAACTCGCTGAACATATTTTCATAGGTTCACAAACAGAGGCATGAATACTTTTTAAATGAAATACCTTTCAGTACTATAAATCTGTTATCGTTTTGGTACGCGGGGAGCTCTCTTCCCTAGGTGTTAACATTGCTTCTGACTCCACTTCACAAAATCCTTCAAACAAGTCTATAAACCGGGGTTCCGTCCGTGAACGCATGCGCAAGAATTGCACATATGTAAATTCACATCACCCACTTTCGAAAGGGAAGGCCAGTTTGGTTGTTGGTATGGATGACACGTTTTCACATATCATGCATTCTCCGTCGAAATCCGTAGAAGTCGGAGGAATGATCGAAAGCTTGAGGGACTTACATTTGATTGAATGAAACATGATTAGCGCCAGCAGGCAGCCCTTCAGTCGGCTGTACCTAGGTAGGCAGCCCTTTGTATAAACGTGAGCATGGATTGTAAAGCGCATAGAGTTTGGTCTCTAACCGAGGATAGGCGCTATATAAGTTATCATCATCATCTTCATCATCATCATCATCATCATTTACGAAAGAGCGAGAGAAGTATTATTTTGTGCATTTCTGTCACAGAAGGATACAGTTTCGAGCTGAAGCAAGCTATGTATTATGTGATTATCTGTTGCCTAGCCGCCCCCCCCCCCCCCCCCCCCCCCGTTGTGAGAATGCGTGGGTTTACTCTGTGTGTGTGTGTGTGTGTGTGTGTGTGTGTGTGTGTGTGTTTTATTGTATCCTCTGCAAACTTGGAGGGCTTTGATTTAATCTCGGACTTCACGTTAACAGCTGAACAGCGACTTTCTTTCGTTTCATGCGGTGAACAACGACATTAAGGGGATGTCTCCTTGTTTGTTCTGTGTGTTCTTCTCCTGTCGTTAGTTTATGGTAGGGCGGCCATTCTGTGTCGTAAGCAGCATTGGTTTGGAGTTAAGGGCGTCCATTTCTTTCGCCATGGAAGGAAGAGTCACCCTACTTGTTCGTTGATTTCACAGGCGTAGAGATCGGACACTAACTACGAAACCTAGGTCACGTTTAAACAATGGATAGTCCTTGAATTTCTGTTATATCACTGTAATTTCCGGACGATAAACTACATATAACCGCTAACTTGTTATTAACGAAGTAACAGCAAGATTTGACTGAAAGTTTCATTATGAAGTGGCTGTTCACTCGAATGGCTAGTTCATTATGTAACGAAGTTGAGCTTCCTACAACCTGTTGTTGTTGTTTGTTGTTGTTGTTGTTGTTGTTGTTGTTGTTTGTTGTTGTCGTCGTCGTACCCTGGCTAAAAGACTCCAGGGATCATCCGAACAGCCGAAGTTCTTGAACACTACGGTACAAACGCATCAGCTGGGGATGAAACATTACGTGTGTGTTACCGTTTTTTTGTTTTGTTTTGTTTTGCTTTTACCCCGCCACGTGGGCAGCCACACTCTGACTTTGGGGGATTTTGGAGACTGATAATGTTATGCTAGGAGCTTGTCACAACTGAAGACAATCCCCGAGTAACTGTGCAGAACATAACAACATTTTTGATGTAGCCTTGGCGTTCTAGCGTATGTCAATTGGCCTGACACAGCCTTAAGCCTAGGCGGCTACGACCTGTGACCCGGAAACTCTCACAAATTATTTGTAACAGAGCAATTAAAGATGCGTGCAAACTGTGTAATTCTTCTAGCTTGAAATGGTTGACGCGTACCAGGCTTTCACAAGTAAAATTAAACTGATGTTTACCTTCTACTTTCGAATTTGATCCGATATTGACGGAGTGTACAATTGTATAGAATGTGTTATTGGTCTTACCTTTGTGCGTCGTAGTTCGGACCCAGTTGATCTTTATCCATTGATTGTCTATAACGCCTAGCTTCCGCCGCGGGAAATTTCAATGCTCATTCATGATTTCGTTTCGAACCAGGTATTGCCGAAATCTCAAGTGTACATGCCATGGTGATGTTACTGTTCAGCATAGTATTTTCTATAAGCCCCCCCCACCCCCACCCCCACCCCCACCTTTTTTTTTTTTTTTTTTTTTTTTTTTTTTTGACAAGGCCTTTTTTTTGACAAGGCCTTTTTCTTTCAACAAGAAATTTTGAAACTACAAACGCCAGGAATGTTGATGTTTTTGACTTCTTCGAATCGTTATCAGTTGATTTTCATGTTAAACTGACGAGTAACCGTTTGCAAAGTCCATGTCGTAAATATTCATTAATTGTACTTTAGATGATCTCAGATGTTCATCTTTGGTCCTTCCTGTTTTCGATCATTTTTTTTTTTTTCCTCCTACACGCTGTACAAATGTCCCCTCTTCACCTACCAACCCCACTCCCCCCACCCCCCCCCCCCCCCACCCCCCCCCACCCCCCTTTTTTTTCAACAATACCACTCTAACGGCTAGAATTTGTCCTAGTTAGATGTCTACAATCACACATATGTGTGACAGGACGCTAACAGAAATTCTTCC
>JADBJO010002168.1:227500-240000 GCA_016801955.1 Conus betulinus
CCCCCGCATGAGCAAATCTAATAAATTTAAAACTTTCCAAAACAGAGGCTTCTTAATTTGCATTTTTTAAATTCATCCGATCGGGCAAAGATCATAAACTTGTTTTAATGTTCATTTCATTTTCAAATACAAGTTGATATCGTGTGTTGTCGTCATGCATACGGGCTCCACCGGAAACGTTTTATTCGTGACGTAATAACATTTTTGACTGTGAGACAAATTTCACTTAATCTTCTTATTCAAGTATCTGATTTTTTCCCCTCCACTGAGAGCTCTTGTTTGGTTGGCTGGTGGTTGGTTGGTTTTGAGACATCTTTCAGTGCAGGTGAGTCTACTCGATTTTTGCATTTCGTCTTTTGCTTGCATGACAGTATTTCTCACTCGGTAGGAACTAGGATCTAGAGGCAGGCCTGATGACCTGTTACAAGAGCGAAACAGCTGTCTCTTGCTGGTCATGCTGATCTCCCCTTTGAAGAAACAATGAGAGAAACGAAAGCGCTCATATACGAAGGATTTCTTTTCATAACCCCTTCTCCTTAAAACGCAAGACTGTATGTTTTCACTGGGACGGACTATGTCGTTTGCTCCATAACCATTTTGGAAACTAACGGCATCTCTGCCAAGGTGTGATTATCATTTCTATTTTTGCATGTCCTGTATCAGCTTGTTGGCCCTTGAAGCTTGTGGAACAAGTGTCCAGTGTTTTGAACTCGGGATTTTTTTCAGAGTAGTTTCTTTTTCCTTGTGAATTTTTATCTACAGTCACTGTCCTCAACTGGTGGTGTCTTTTGCATCTCCGCTTTTAAAATGTAAACAAACCTTAGCTTTCTGTCTTATTCAAACTCCTAACTTTTCCCTGTGAAGAGTGCTGTTGGGTGGTTTTTGTTTGAGACTCTGTACAATACAGGAGGACTTGCTCGATTTTCGAGATTTTCCTTTTTGCAAATATGACAGTAGGTAACCAGGATGCAGAAACAAGCCTGCTGAGCTCCTCACAAGAGCGAAACAGCTGCTGCTTACTGGTCCTGCTGATATGCACTTTGGATAACAATAACACTAACGAGAGCGCTCTCACGTGTGTGTGTGTGTGTGTGTGTGTGTGTGTGTGCACACAAAGAGCATCCACATGGTCTAATACACATAACAATTCATTGGTTACACGTGCTGATTTCATTTGCATACAATAGCCACTCAGTTTGTTCCTGCTGGCACAACGACCAAAAGTGTGTGTGTGTGTGTGTGTGTGTGTGTGTGTGTGTGTGTGTGTGTGTGTGTGTGTGTGTGTGTGTGGGAGGGAGGGAAGGACAGAGAGATTGTTGCTGAGGGTGCGTGTGAGTGTTGGGGGGGGGGGGGAAAAGGGGGACTTGGCTTGGCGGATTGGAGGCTAAAGTATGATTAAGGTATATTTGCAGAGAGAGAGAGGGAGAGAGAGAAAGGGGGTGGGGTGGGTGGAGGAGCGAGGTGGTGGTGTGTGTCGATATGTTGGATGGAGGGAATGGAAAGTGTGGAACTTGTCACAGCAGGATGATGTTTTTAGGCTGTATGTCATGGTGAAGTGTGATGATCTTTTGATGTACGTGATGACAGGAACGTCTTGAGACAATTTCTGTTTTAGCATCGGCATCAGAATGTCGCTGCACTTTTGGCATACACTCTACTGTCTGTCTGTCCTTGGAAAAAAAAAAAAAAAAAAAAAAAAAGTAGACACACGAGATATTGAAATAGGTTTTCTTACATTGCTCGCTTTGTTTTCTCTCTCTCTCTCTCTCTCTCTCTCTCTCTCTCTCTCTCTCTCTCTCTCTCTCTCTCTCTCTCTCTCTCTCTCTTCGTGAGAACAAAAATATGGGTACGTGTGTGTGTGTGTGTGCGTGCGTGCGTGCGTGCGTGTGTGTGTGTGTGTGTGTGTGGTGCACACATTAAAAAGGGAGAAGAGAGAGAGAGGAAAAGAGAAGGAGAATACGATGAAATATCATACGCTTCCATATTCATGAGAATAGTCGACAAACGGCGATATACATTGTTTACAGGCAAGCATAGATTGGGAGACGGGGGAAGGGACGGCTAGGGTGGAGGGGGAGGACAATGGGGGGGGGGGGGGGGGGGGGTCCGGTATAACCAGCCGGGGTCAGAAAGGCTCTGCCCAGTGTGTCCCTAGTGATGTGTGTCTCCCATGGCTATGGGTTATAGTCGCGCTGACACATGTCGCTCTGTGTGTCCCTAGTGATGTGTGTCTCCATGGCTATGGGTTATAGTCGCGCGCTGACACACGTCGCTCAGTGTGTCCCTAGTGATGTGTGTCTCCATGGCTATGGGTTATAGTTGCGCTGACACATGTCGCTCTGTGTGTCCCTAGTGATGTGTGTCTCTCCCCCCCCCCCCCCCCCCCCCCCCCTGTTCAGGGCATGGATGGAATGCTGTACGATTATTTTTCAGCTGGAAAGTTGCAGGATGTGTTTTGCTACGCCTTTATGAAGAGTCTTGAGATTGGCATGGGTGGGTGAAATGCAGCCCACATAGCGCACAGACGTATTGGAAAAATAACGTGAACAAAACACACGATTCAAAAGAGACATTTGAATGTTCGACAAACGTGGCCCGTTCAGACGTCGCGTACGACACACATTACAAATGCTGAAATTAATACTTTTCAGATCGCGCCCTGTGCCAGAATGGCTTGTGACTCAGTTTGATGGTCCCATGACTTACACATTCAAATAGCATTATTTTGTCATGTGCAGGTTTTTATTGACACATACATATTTGAAGCATGCACACACAGGAGCGCGCTGGCACGCACACACACACACACATATACACATGCACGCACGCACATACACATATACTTACACACACACGCACAAACAAACAAATACGCGCGCGCGCACGCACGCACGCACGCACTCACACATGCACTAATACATACAGACACTCACACACACACACACACACACACACACACACACACACACACACACACACACACACACACACACACACACACACACACTCGGGAGAGGTAACACAAGATTGGATAAGAGATCGAAGGAAAGAGAGAGGCAGACAGACAGACAGACTGACACAATAGCTTGGGGATGAAATGAAGGGTTGAGGGTCTTGTGAAAGAATGTCTTAGCGGAGATTGCTGACGTTATTAAATGACGTCTTAGTGGACAATTGAGAAGACACACATTATGCATCTAGTCCAGTATGCACATGTTTGTTCACTAACTCTCGTCTTTATGTACACCAGGTTTATTCATTTACTGACATCAGGTTTCTCGCTCGGATTTTGATCTGGTCTTGCTATAAATCTGAAGGCCGTGGGTTCGAGCACCAGCAGTGTCAAGTTGGTGAAGTGTGGGGCGGTTTTTTTTTCCCCCTCATTTCCTGAAGTCAAAAGCCTCATGTGTATGTATATGCACGCAGAAGAATAGACATACACGTCAAAGATCCCGTAACTCTTTTCAGCATTCGGTGGTTATGAATATACACAAAAATAAAATAGCTTGCACCAGGATATCCGGAGAGTTTAGGGGGGGGAAAAAAAAAAAAAAAAAGGGGGGGGGGGGGGGGGGGGGGGAAGGGGGGGGGGGGGGGGGGGGGGGGGGGGGGTTAGGTAGGGAGGGTAGAGGAGGTAGTGTGGCACTCAGATTTTGTCGCCCTTCACGCTCTGCTCTCATGGTGGTCGCAGTTTCGATTTCCGGACCACGTTTTTCTGTGGCCCATTAATAGTCCTTGCCCCCATTAAGAGTCCTTACCCACTGAGAAGAAGAATCCTTGCCCATTAAGAGTCCTTACCCACTGAGAAGAATCCTTGAGTCCTTACCCACTGAGAAGAATCCTTGCCCATTAAGAGTCCTTGCCCATTAAGAGTCCTTGCCCAGTCCTTACCCTGAGAAGAATCCTTGCCCATTAAGAGTCCTTGCCCATTAAGAGTCCTTGCCCATTAAGAGTCCTTACCCACTGAGAGGAGTCCTTGCCCATTAAGAGTCCTTGCCCATTAAGAGTCCTTGCCCACTGAGAAGAGTCCTTGCCCATTAAGAGTCCTTGCCCACTAAGAAGAGTCCTTGCCCATTAAGAGTCCTTGCCCATTAAGAGTCCTTGCCCATTAAGAGTCCTTGCCCATTAATAGCCCTTGCCCATTAAGAGTCCTTACCCATTAAGAGCCATTAAGAGTCCTTGCCCATTAAGAGTCCTTGCCCATTAAGAGTCCTTGCCCATTAAGAGTCCTTACCCACCGAGAAGAATCCTTGCCCATTAAGAGTCCTTGCCCAATAAGAGTCCTTGTCAGGTGGCAAGTATCGGCAAGTTCCTGGGGACTGTCGTTGAAAGGACGTGGTGGCGCCTGCCGGAGAGAGATGCTCAGTCATGCTGCCTCCAGTGAATGTCGTCAGGGGGGTGGGGGGTGGGGGTGGGGGGGGGGGGGGGGGCTGGGGGTCCTCCAGTGAATGTCGTCAGTGGGGGATGGGGTGGGGGTCCTCCAGTGAATGTCGTCAGTGGTGGGGGATGGGGGCTGGGGTCCTCCAGTGAATGTCATCAGTGGGGCTGGGGGTCCTCCAGTGAATGTCGTCAGTGGGGGATGGGGGTGGGGTCTTCCAGTGAATGTCGTCAGTGGGGGATGGGGGTGGGGGTCCTCCAGTGAATGTCGTCAGTGGGGGATGGGGGTGGAGGTCCTCCAGTGAATGTCGTCAGTGGGGGATGGGGGTGGGGTCCTCCAGTGAATGTCAGTGGGGGATGGGGGGGTGGGGTCCTCAGTTAATGTCAGTGGGGGGGGGTCCTCCAGTGTGGGGGATGGGGTGGGGAAGAAGAAGACTGGTGCTTAGTCGGTGTCCTGCGTATGCTGGATGAGAGCAGACACCACATGAACACCCCCGAATGGCTCGACCCCCGTGCAGGGTCTGCTCGAAGGGTTGCCTCGTCACGACTTGATCTGTTCTACTCCACGGGGCATCCCAGGGTGGTGCTGTGAACAGGGAGCCAGAAGGAGCGGCGTGGGTGTAATGGCACTAAATCTGGCGCGGAAGATGCCGTTAATCATGACCCATATCCCCATTGAAATTTCGTTATGAAACAGTCAGATGGCAACACCGTTAGTCATATATGTCTGTCACGACAAGTCTCATCTACCGCGTATATATAATGGCGTGACTCGATTGGTAGGTTACGTTTAGTTCTACACACTCACGAGCACAATGAAAAGCGGATGCGACAAAACATGAAATGAGTTGTCTGTTATAAATTTGCAGCATTGGATGAATTGCTCAGCTGTACAATACATCGGTTCGTAACTAAAAAGACACAAAAAGGTGAAAAGCAAATTGAATTTTAACGACCTAGTCTCTGGTCCAGCCTCGATCCGTTTTAAAGCCAGCTTCATCTTGAATATAAACACGATGTATGTTGTCTTAAAGATGACAGGCCAGAACAGCAACAAGATTTTCACGTTACAAACCGCCGTTGTTTTGTTCCCTAAGTTCATAAAGAATGACGTCGTCTGGTTAGTCTTTAAGTTTCTGCACATTTCGTAAGTCCCCGAGGTAGGAACAAAGGGCCTTGGAGTCATCGTCTTCTGGACCAGATTCTGAGATGTGCACGTGATGGTGATTTGCAAAGCCGAAGGCACGGAGCCCATTCAAGTGGACGAGAATGTTAGCAACGTTTTGTTCAAAAAGAACATTAAAGAAACGGTAAATACTACTGATAAGTCAACGCCCCTGAGGCGGATGCGCTGACCAGAACAAAATGAAATCATCGCAGTGGCGCTCAGCAGGAACTGACTGATTGCTTGGAGACCCGAATGTTACAGATGTCGTTCATTTTCCTTACATGCTGCAGACTGCCTTTTACTTTTGATGACAACGAGATCTTTTTCAATGTCATGTATTTATTTGTCTGTCCGACAGCATTTTTGGCTTATACTCCAAGAAAACAGACACATCGCGATCAGTAAGACGTTCGCTCCCGATCCTAAAACGTTCAGTCACTGAAACATTGAATAAGTGTTGCCGAACTGTCACGTTTTTCTCCCCAAAACGATGCAGGCGGTCTCAGCAATTGGAACAGACCTCGGAAGGCGTGAGCGTGGAAATTCGCTAGACGTGACAGTGAATGGGGAGGCGAAATGATGTCAGTGTAGATGGCGAAGCGTGACGGTGGGTCAAGGAGAAGGGCAAGACGGCTTGCTGGGCGTGACTAGGAGTCATGATGACAGGCGGTCAGCTATGGCAACTTCAGTGTTTCAAAACTCCATGACAGCCATTTGCTTCGTGAAAACCCCTTTTTTAAAATAAAGAGAAAAAACAAACAAAACAAAAAAACAACAAATAAACACGATGATAAATATTTTCAAGTCAAACGCGTGAAAGCAGTAATGTATGTACCGTAACTGATTCAAAATTATTCGATTTTTTTTTTCTCCCCTCCCCCTCGCCTCCCCCCCCCCCCCCCCCCCCCCCCCCCCCCCCCACTTCCACACCTTTTTCCCTTTGTCACTTTTCGTATAGCGGTAAGAAAATGATCACCATAAGAACAGATAATATTACAGATCTTGAAAACAAGATGAACACATGAACACCCCCGAATGGCTCGGCCCCCCGTGCAGGGTCTGCTCCGAAGGGTTGCCTCGTCACGACTTGATCTGTTCTACTCCACGGGGCATCCCAGAGGTGGTGCTGTGGCTCACGACTGTGCGTGGCTGGTATTACAGGTATCCTTGCGCGGACTGGGGCATGTCAAAGATTGCTTTGTCAGCACTTAGGGCGCCGGATGAAGAGAAACAAGCAATCACACGACCTTCGTCAACCATTTTCCCCCCTCCCACAGCGTACAAAGGCCATGAGGCAGATCCTTTCTGTCGATTTAAAATCTGACGTCTGAACAGGTCCAGGGCGTTTTCTTACAGCGTTAATTACTGTTCTCGTCATATTCTTGATGATGATGACTGCATCGAGACAAGACAGAATTGATGACACTTTGAAACGAGTAAACTCCCGTAGCGGGCATCTGATGAAGTGTTTATGGTAAGGACGCTGGCTACTTTTCAGGTCACTGTCGCAGTCGGCCTGGCATGCGAGCAAGGTGGATTACTCGCCGTGTCAGTATGGACCCTCCATAATATTCCTCTCTATACCACACCAAGCAGAGACGTTGACTGCACAGACCAGAAACGTATGCAGGATCAGAGGCTTTAAAAGTAAAATCTCTGGTAGCCTACATCATTGAACAATCGTGAACTCTTCCATGGTAGTGGGTACATCTTTGACTTGCGATAAAAAAAATAACTCAGGCGGAATGTGTATTTCCGCTTCAAAGGATCAGTCGTGAAGTGTTTTTTGACCTGAAAATGACAAATCCGGCAGGATGAAGGACGTACCAAGTTCACTGTATTTAAAAGTGAAATCTCTGGTAGATACATCCTTGAACAATCGTGAACTCTTCCATGGTAGTGGGTCAGTGCGATAAAAAAAAATTGATGTGTATTTCCGCTTCAAAGGATCAGTCGTGAAGTGCTTTTTGACCTGAAAATGACAACTCCGGATGAAGGTACGTACCAAGTTCACTTTTGATGAAGATCCTCCTTTCAGTGGTTGATACAGCTCCGCTTCAACGGATATTCCTGAAATACGTACGATTCATAACACGGCCACAGTTGGTAAATGTGTACATCGATTGAAAAGGTCTTGGAAGGCATTTTTTTTTACTTACAGACTTCAACAAAAAATTAAGAACCTGTAAGAAATCGGTTATCATCTTTTTTTTTTTGTCTTGGAAAAATAAATCGTAGGCTAAATATCCTAGCGTGTTTATGCATTTAACGGTGGAGAGTAGATAACAACCAACATGACGACATACTCCCTGTAGTCATGGTGGGTTTTTTTTTTTTTTTTTGCTTTTTTTTTGCTGCCCCAACCTCTGTGCCACCTCAGGGGCAGTGCACCCACGCCGCTCATTCCGACACCCCGTTCACAGCCACAGCCCGGTCGGCCCCGCCACAGCCCCGGCACCGGCAATCCACAGGGAGCAGTCAGTGTCAAGTCGTCAAGAGGCAACCCACCGGAGGAGACACTGCACTGCTGCCGAGTCACTTCAGTGGTGTTCAGTGGCGCCTGTTCTGATCTAACATACGCAGGACACCACCTACTAAGCCCCCTACTGACGACAATAATTGCTTAGTCGCGGGGCCGGCGTGAGTGAGCTCTCCCTGCGGAGGGACACGACCATGTCCCCTGTCGCATGTTGGTTGTTATCTGTTCTCCACTGTTGAGTGTATAAAACACGCTAGGATACTACGATATTTTATCCTGTTTCCTCCAGACGAGTCCAGTTTCGGACATCGGACAGCTACAGTAAGACTGTGACGTGGACAGCACGTGCCCAGAGACTGTGGGTGGAGCCATCTTTTAGTGTCTTCTTCGGGCGATACAGCGTTAGATCACGTTGGCTGCGGTCAGGCGAGCTGAGAGTAAAAGTCACTCACAGTAAGACAGTAGATGGCGAGGTATTGGCGTGTGTAGGACCATATGGTTGATGCCACCAGGAACAACCATTTCAACGGCCAAAGTTGTGAGAGCAGTTCAGAGATCGGGTCGGTTTCTAACAGCAGTTGTGCATAAATGCAAGTCAGCCAGCTTCTCTGGCGGGAAAGAAAAAAAAATTGAGAGAAAAAAAATCATTCAATGAAAAAGGAGACGGTATCCTGGGATTTGGGATTTATAGATTAGTTTAGTACCCAATGTCAGCAAGGAGATTGGAAATACTCATGACTTTGGACCTCCCTGTGCGCCAGTAGTGAGCCACAAGGAGTTAGAAAGTGAAAAAAAAAAAAACAAGCAGACAGTAGAGAAATAATGGGTAGGGGTGACAGTGAGTGTGTATGTGTTTTTGTAGTAGCCCGTGTTTGCGCTTTAAAACCATTATATACAGTGGTCTTTTAGAGTCTGACATAGCATGCCTCAAGGACTAGTACGTGTCATAAATTCATTTTTGTCGCAGGTCATCTCATAGACACGGCAAACATTTGAGTGCGCAATGGATAAAATGGAATGTCTAGGGCCCAGTCTCTGTCTCTAGACTCGAACCAGAGAGTCCGAACGACTGGTGGTATTGCATGTCACTGTGACCCCAATGAGGAAGTGACCATCGGGGAATTTTTTCCGTCGATCAGAATGTATTATGGGTACCTCACAGAGAGTCAAAATGTCCATTGGAGTAGGGAGGGGGGGTGTGTGCTGGTTACAGTTCTGTCGCTTTCAGGGATTTTCCCCAAATAGCGTTCCAGCATGACCGTACACAATGAAACCAACCTGGGCCAAAAATCTAACCATCGTCGTGACCGGAAAGTGCTTTCACATTACAGATCTCTCTCTCTCTCTCTCTCTCTCTCTCTCTCTCTCTCTCTCTCTCTCTCTCTCACACACACACACACACACACACACACACACACACACACAGAGTCATACCACACATATGCGCATGTGCATGGATCGATTAAAAATTCGGCAGACTTTCAGATTTAATGGAGAGGTTCGGAGTGGGATGGGGGTGAGGGAGAAACGTTTAAGGAGAACGGGATCGAGGGGACGAGGGTAAAGAAGAACAGGGAAAAGATAAGGGGGGGGGGGGGGGGGGGAACAGATCAGGGGTTGAGTTTACATGTAGGGGACAAATTTATCCGGCGCAAGTTGAATGTTTGACCAGGAGAAAGAAACCTCCGTAAAGCTTCCATACTGTCATGGGGGCCGGGATGGAGCAGTTGCTAGGAAACGGGAGTATTTTTATATCGCTGTGTTTACTTAGCTCCTAAAAGCGGTGTTAGGGTTCCTTCTAGTTGTGTTATCACCCTGACCACGTGGACACTGACAGTCGGCCACGGCGGTAAACCCTGTCCAGCTGTGACCATCCACTTCAGGGTGTGTCTCTTTGGTCCTCGAAGCTCCGACTACTTGTCTGTCTGTCTGTCTGTCTGTCTGTCGACTACAGCGTGAACTTGGACTGTTAATTCGTCTTTAGTTCGTTTACTATCAAGGCCGTAGTCTGCTCTCTTTGTTCCTGTCTGTCTCTCTCTGTCTCTCTCTGTCTTTCTTTCTGTGTCTGTTTGTCTGTCTGTCTGTCTGTCTTTCTTTCTGTTTGTCTGTCTGCTTTTCGGCCTATGCTGTGCTGTCATGTGGCCTATGTGGTCTGCTCACCAGAGTAGTGAGTGTTTAAGAACTGCGTAAATGCCAGCGATCTCAGCTGCCAGGAGCATTGCTTTATCCTGGCCTTTATCCCGCCGTTTTATACGCCACAGATCTCTGAGGCGATCTCCTGTGGAGCGAGTTCAGCTGCTTCGCATGTCGACCGTACTCCGTCTCGCCGGTGAGCGGCAGGGAGGGCTGAACAAGGGCGTGCCTGGTCTGCAGGCCGGTTCCTCTCCTTTCCCAGACCCCCCTCTCAGAGTCTGCCCAAGGCTGCGCCGGCCCTGGCTGTTCTGTGAGACGCCTCTTCTCTATCAGTGCTGACAGAGCGTGACAGCCTGCTCCCGAAGTATGTGACTTTGTTTGGTCGGCAAGTCTCTGGCCATTACCTGTTGATGTGGGGCTCTGTGTTGGGGAGTGCAGGAGTTTGGTGGTTCAGTACTTTGGTCTTCATGGCTCTTAGTGTAGGACCGAAGTCGTCACAGGCTTTGGAGACTAGGTTCATGCTTTCCTACATTCCAAACTGTGCGCCAGCATTTTATGTGCGGTCATCAGAAGACAGAAAGGCATTGACAGTATCTCTTCTTGGAGTTCAGATTTTGCCTGCTGTTTTGGCAGTCTGAATAACCTCCCATGATTGCGATGTCTCCGTCACGAAAAGCGTCTGTCCACAAGGCTGAAAACAGGAGGAGGGGGGGGGGGGGGGGGGGGGGGGGGGGGGGGGGGGGGGGTGGGGGGGGGGGGGGCAAGAACGCAGCAAGAACGCAGCTGTTCGTTACTATGAACGACTCCGAGTAGTTTTCCGTTGTCCTTTTTTACGTGCTGGCACGCCGTCGTGGAATTGTCTAGGTCTGCGAGATTAACCCGGCAGGGCAGCCAGGCTTGACCATGATCGTCCAGGTCCCTTCCCGGCGGTCAGTGTTGAAGGCGTTGGCGACATCCACAAAAAGGTGGCGTAGAGGCTGGCGTCGTACTGCTGACATTTCACCTGTCTTGAGGCTGGCATGCTGCAGACATGATGCTCACTGCACCGTGGCCCTGCCTGAACCTAACGCTGGTTTTCTCCGACAAGTCAAGCTCCAGGCTCTGGGACAGACAATTCAGTTCAGCAGCACCCTGGCCAGAATCTTTCGTGCGCTAGACAGCAGTGGGATGCCGCGGTGGCTGACACCCCCCCCCCCCCCCCCCCCCCCCCCCCCCCCCCCCCCCCCCCCCCCCCCCCCGCCCCCTCCAACATCTATTGTGCAACTTTTTTTTTTTTTCTTTCTTTTTAAAGTGGGGCCTCCATCCGCCAATTTTCTCCCACTCTTTTTTTCCGTCGCACTTGCTCACCATGGCGATCTGTGTGTTCTTTTTACCGATGGACATTCGAATGCGATGGTTAATATTCTGGCATATGATACACAGTGTCTGGGTTTATTTCTGTTCTAATGTTCGGTGCACTGACACTTTCGTTCCGTTTGTATGTGACGAAAGCAATATTTATACACACACGAACGCATGCACAAGTAAATAAAAAGTTTAAAAAAAAAAAAAAAAAACAGGAAGAACGGTTTACAGAAGTTTCAGAGCTAGAAATCAAACGTACAGAAGAGTGACGAATGAAATGTAGTCATGACCATGATCAAAGAATGTAAATGTCCACACCCATCGCTGTTGAAACAGACTTAATAGTCCTTTCCCCGCTGCGTACAGGCGGACGATCGTAGACACTTTGAAATTCGATGAAAGTTGAATCCACATGGACCGAAAATTGAAGCGGAAGTCCAGATGAGTCATGGACCACCAGGGGCGTAGAATTCCCCTGGAATCGAGTGGATTCCAATAGCCTGTCAATTCACGGCTCTGTCAACCCGAGCTGCTGTGTGGAGATCGTAGAGTGAATGATCTGTTGATACCTGGGACAGTCTTGCAATCGCTCCATCTTTTAGGTCTGACGGACTGTCTGGAACATTATACTGCCCTGCAGCTCAACAATCCGCTTTTCGTGATGTGCGCGTTTCCGTTAATATCATTATCCTGATTGCATTAAGTCACTAAAACGGTTTAGCTCCGGAGAGAACCAAAAATTCACAAAATCATGTTTGTTTTGCTTTAAACATGGCCCCCATGTAACTGTGGAAAGATGTGTCAGTGTGAGAGTCGGTGACATTGACAGGTGCACTTTGAAAGGAAGTCTGGTCTGTTCAAAGCTGCTGCACGTGTCTGGGCATCATTACGGTGCATTTGTCAGTCAGTCACGACGTCCTAACCGTGACATCGGCGGTCATCGGTGCCGGCCCATGGTAACACCGAAGGTCGGGGGGGGGGGGGGGGGGGGGGTAGGAG
>JADBJO010002168.1:245000-247500 GCA_016801955.1 Conus betulinus
TCTGTTCAGAAACAGACTTTTCATGGTCTGGCATTGCCTGTGTTCCTGGTCTCTGTTCAGAAACAGAAACAGACTGGCATTGCCTGTGTTCCTGGTCATGGTCCTGGCATTGTCTCAGAAACAGACACATTGACCCGGTGTCCTGGCATTCCTGGTCTCTGTTCAGAAACAGACACATGGTCTGGCATTGCCTGTGTTCCTGGTCTCTGTTCAGAAACAGACACATGGTCTGGCATTGCCTGTGTTCCTGGTCTCTGTTCAGAAAGACACACTTTGACACTGTGGTCTCTGGAAACAGACACTGTCTGTCTGTGTGGAGACTATGTCGATGTTCCGAATGTAACTCGACCTTCCTAGCATCGACGGCCAGCGTGTCCGGGGCAAAGGATGCGCTCAGATCCATGCATGTCTTCTACTCTTTGATTTGTCCATACAAATGATAACATAAAACCCAGGTCGTGCGATTTTTTGTCACTCCTTTTTTTACACGAAATTTGTTGTGTCCTTAAACAGATGTCTTGCTGTATTATTGTGCATTTGCTTTGGCAACCTCGACTCCTCTGTTCGTGCTACTTCTTCTTATAAGAACTGACAGCATCTGACAATGATTGAAACATGTTGATGTGCCTCCGTTTCTCCGTAGACTAAATAATTTGACATTAGCATGGTTACTGCACCAAAAAAAAAAAAAAAAAAAAAAAAAAAGATGAAATACGCCACCGCAAGTAACAGACCCACAAACACTAGAGTACCAAAAATGCATACTCGATGTACATGAAAAGATACGACGCATTTTCCCTGTCAGAAATCAGTCATGCACAAAACTCGTGCGGTTTGTAAGAACACGCGGAGTGATACGTAAAAAAGGAGGGTAAGAAAAAGAAAGGAGGGTAAAACAAGAGGAATGTTTGTCATCGTTTCAGGCAATAAAATTCACCTGTAGGGCACTGAGAAAAAAAAAAAAAAAGAAAGAAAAAGAAAAGGCACTCTTTAGACTGTATACACAAGGACGGTTGCTGTGTGTACACTTGCTGCCCCCCCCCCCCCCCCCCCCTCTCTCCTGCCTCCCTCTCTCTCTCTCTCTCTCTCTCTCTCTCTCTCTCTCTCTCTCTCTCTCTCTCTCCTTTTACTCCCCCTTTTAACTTCTTTAAACTTTAGATGTTGGTTTGCGCGCTTCAGAGTTCTGTTGCACAGTCATATCTTATTTTAGTTATGAGCTGATTGCCTTTGATTCCTCTGTAGGTGTGATTGATGGTCTGTCCCACGTGTTCATAATGTTAGGTATGTGATGATGGTCTGTCCCACGTGTTCATAATGTTAGGTGTGATCGATGGTCTGTCCCACGTATTCATAATGTTAGGTGTGATTGATGATCTGTTCCACGTGTGATTGATGGTCTATCCCACGTGTTCATGATGTTAGGTGTGATTGATGGTCTGTCCCACGTGTTCATAATGTTAGGTGTGATTGATGGTCTGTCCCACGTGTTCATAATGTTAGTGTGATTGATGATCCTGGATTTTGTTGTTTTCATAGGTGTTTGTGCCTTCTCCAGATGGTTTAGATCCATTTCGTTTTTTGGTAATGCAGTTGTTTGTGAGATTTGATTTTCCTGTTATATGATAGACCTGCCTATCCATACGCTTTTTGGCGTATTTGTACGCCATTTTACACAAAAGACGATAACATATCTCTCAAATGAAAAAAAAGATCCTAACAAAAATTCTAGCAAAGTTTCGTTTTGTACGATACATCAGCCATTGCTTGTTAATGATATGACAAGTGAAACATAACATTAGCATATGTGACTAAACTGATAAAATATTAGATTTCAGTAGTTTATTGAAACTGATTCAAAACGAAAATAAAAAACACATTTGTTTTTTTTTTTCTCTCCAAAATACACCTGTTTATGTGAGAAAGTACACCATGGGACAATTTGGGGTGGGCAAGTTTTATAAGTTTGCTTTAATGTTTTCCAAACGCGAGTTGGGTTCTTCTGTAAAATGTTTACCTACTCTGACAACTGATGTTTCTTTATTTTTATTTCTTTGCTACTATTTTTACTGTTATAAATGTATCCCCCTTTTATATTTTGTCTCTGTTAATGTCCGTTGATGGCGTTACGTACAAGAGTTGATTTTATCTCTTTGTACATAGCATCTTGATCAAACTGTTTGTCAGATGTGGTTGTTGCTATAGCAGGTTTCAATCGACTGTCAAGGTTCCAAACTGGACTTTGATTAGTCTTGGGATGTTAGAACATTCGTTAAGCTTTGTTTTTAACTTCCTTGTTGCTTTGTTTAGTCTTGGGATGTTAGAACATTCGTTAAGCTTTGTTTTTAACTTCCTTGTTGCTTTGTTTAGTCTTGGGATGTTAGAACATTCGTTAAGCTTCGTTTTTTAACTTCCTTGTTGCTTTGTTTAATCTTGGGATGCTAGAACATTCATTAAGTTTTGTTTTTAACTTCATATTGCTTTGTTTAGTCTTGGGATGTTA
>JADBJO010002168.1:252500-255000 GCA_016801955.1 Conus betulinus
AGATTATCACACACCAGAAAAATATTTTTTCAATATTATATTCAACCAGATATTGACTGTGCCTCGACACTCTGGGATTTAGCTAGCAATAAGTTGCTTAAACCATTGACTAGTATATACAAGGCAGCTGTCAAAATAACAATTGATAAACCCTCGCTAGGGCACCCTGATTATGCACGAGAGCAGGTATCCTTCCATTCAAGACCAAACTATTGTACAATAAAGCACTCTTTATGCATAAAATACTACACGGCGGTGATCTTCCTATTTAATGAATATATTTACTTCTAATGATCATCGTCATTCGCATAAAATAAATCTCCCTTTCCCATCGATTAATTTATGCAAATCAAGCCTTGCTTATTCTGGGGGCTGGCTGTGGAATAATATCCCAGAAAAACTAAAAAACGAACCAAACACTAGTAAGTTTAAATCCAATCTTTTACGTACTCGATGCATCTGTCTGATCTTACACCACTTTACCCAAAGATGTACCAATAACTGTTCTGTGTAAATGTTTCATTTTCCTTATTAGTTCTTTCTATTCTTCCATCCCCCCTCCTCTCTCACTCTTAATTGTCCCCCATCCCACCCCATCCCACTCCCACCCCCTACCGTCTCCCACACCTTCTGTCGGTGTTCCCTCTGTACATAGATTTTGTGTCCCTTTGTATTTTTTATGTTTCATATTTAAGAGTGATTTTCCATTATTTTTTATATTAATCAATATTTCTTTTCCTTTCCTAAATTTCTTTGGGCCCCGGAGGGCTGATGTAAAAAAAAAAGCAGTGATGCTTATTCCATTACCCCTCTGAAAATAAAAATTCGTTCGTTCGTTCGTTCTCTTTCTCTCTTCTCTCTCTCTCTCTCTCTCTCTCTCTCGCTCTCTCTCTCTCTCTCTCTCTCTCTCTCTCTCTCTCTCTCTCTCTCTCTCTCCCTCTCTTATCCCGTTTAATCCATCGTTACCTTTACTTTGTTTTTGTCCATTGCATTCTAAGGTGGGGATTAAAACACACAGACAAGTGTAGACTCTGGCAGCTAATCCTTACACACACTAAGCAACAACAACAACAAAAAAGTATAAACAAATTGATAAAAGTGAGATCATAAACAGGTATCCCTGAGCACCAAAGCGATTCGACAGCAGTGCAGTGTCTCCTCTGCTGGGTGGCCTCATGACTGCCGGTGTCGGGGCTGCAGCGAACAAAGCAGGCTGTGGCTGTAGACGAGAGGCTGGAAGGAGACGCCTGACTGGACAGACCAGTGGAGCGACACAGAAGAAGAGGCAGAAAACAAGCAAACAAAAAAAAAAAAAAGCAAAAAACAAAACAAAACGAAACAAAACAAAACAAAGCAAAGAAGAAGAAAAAAAAACCGCAGCAGGCGTTAGTAGTCACTAAGTAGGGTAACAACTCCACTGAGTCACAAAAATGTTAACAACAACAACAACAACAACAACAACAACAATTCCACGCAGGAGAACAAAATCCTCAGACTTTTATCGTCAGCAGTAAAAAAAAAAAAATAAAAAAAAAGAGAGGAGAACTAAGTCACGAAAAAGGAGAGCTTATGAAAAAAAGACCCATTCACATTACAGGGAGGGACAAAAACCACTTGTTTATTGCTTGTTAAAATTGTATGGAAATTAATTAAAGGCACAAAAAAAAAAAAGACGACTTGAAATTTTCATCCAACGGCCATCATGAATTTGCGCCGAACATGAGAAGATAAGTGGTTTCTCGTTCTTCGTTTTCACTGTCCTAAAATGTGATTTGTCTTTGCCTGAAGAAGACCCTAGAGGTCGAAATGCATTGTGTTTTGTCCTGTACTTTGTTTGTCTTATGTCCTTGACGGTAACTGACCCCCCTGTTTTTTTTTTCTAAATTTTGCTTCATTTTTCCGCCCCGGTCACTCACTCCTTTTTGAAAAAAAAAGACAACTTAAAAGATTTACAGGGAAAACAAAAAGCATGTAGGTTGCTGCACGCAATAAACCATGCTATGGACAGTGTAAGTCACGAAAAGAACAAACGTACCAAACGACACCGTAAAGGGGAGCAAACCCTTAGACGTTTGGCAGTCACTCGCAGTTAACTAAAGCACAGCACTAAAGGAACAAAAATGTAAATAAATGAAATAAATCCCAGAGGCTAAGTCTTTTCAGCCGTGAAATTCACACAGTTTGGCTGTCAGTTGTGCAAGTGAATCTAGTGAAATGTAAACAGAAAATGATGATGATGATGATGACGATTAGGGGGAAGGGGTGAGGGAGAAAAAAATACAAATCGGCGCCCGGACGAGATGCTAGATATGGCGAGTTGTGTGGACCACTGAAATCTTCACTCGTGTGCGCGCTGTCTGTCTCTAATCGTACTTGTTCTTACATTTGCCGGTGTTTGCCTATGCGTTCTGTTTCGCTAATTTCATTTACTCACACAGACACACACACACACACACACACACACACACACACACACACAACGTACACACACACACACACA
>JADBJO010002168.1:257500-265000 GCA_016801955.1 Conus betulinus
ACCACACACACCACACACACACACAACATTCACTAACGACGACATAAAACGACCATGACAACTCCACCACCATTTGCACGCACACCACATACACGCACGCACGCACGCACACGCCACAACACTATACACACACACACGAACACACATACACACACACGCACACATTACAGAACACACGTACACACTCACGCACGCACGCACACACAAACGGCAACGCGCGCGCGCGCGCGCGCGCGCACACACACACAACACACACACACACACAACACACACACCACCACACACACACACACACAACGCATTCACAGACAGACAGGCAGGCAGGCAGGCAGGCAGGCAGACAGACAGAGAATGGACATAGGTTCTAATGCATCGAAAAAGTCAGAGAGTGCGTGCGTGATGTGGCGTGCGCGCGCGTGATGTGTATGAGTTGGGTGTGTGTGTGGGTGTGGTGTGGTGGGTGTGTGTGTGTGTGTGTGTGATGTGATGTGATATGATGCGATGGTGCTATCGCTTCATAACAAATGCAAGAGCTTTAGATGTGATTATTCCTTAAGGAGCTCCGCCGTTGAAGTTAACGCGAAACAGGGAGAAGAGTTCTACAAACGTTTCTGTCGATTGAAAAAATGTATGTTTGTAGCTGTTGTCCTTCAGGGTTTTTGCTGCCATGGTGTGTTGTCGTGTGTTGAGGTGGACAGGGCTTGTGGTGTTGTCATTACCTTTTTCTTTTTTTTCTGGTCGTTCTGTTTTTTGTTGTACGTTGTTGAGTTTGTATCCCGACAGTTGCTTCTTGACCCCCCCTCTCCCCCCCTGTATTTGTTTTATTTATTGTTGTTGTGATTTGTAGTTTTTTTGTCATTACTGTTGCTGCTTTGTAGTGCAAATGGCTCTCCCGTGCGTGTGGTTGTCATGGTCGTTTTATGCGTCCGTAGGTGACTGTCATTATACTTTTGCTGTCTCGTTGGGTTGTGTGTGCCGCTGCTATTTTTTGTGTTCGCAGCTCTGTATTTGTTGTTGTTCTGGTTCTTGATGTGTTGCTAATGCCATGTGTTGTTGCTGCCTGCTGTTGTTGCCTGTTCTGTATTGTCGCGTCGTCAGTGTGGTCAAACGCGAGGTTGTGACTGGCAGGACCTGTTTGATGCTGCTTCCTGGGGGACTGATGATGGCGGGTGGCCATAGAACGGTGTGGAACCTCCATCGCCGCATCGCCCTCCGGATACTGCCTGCTGGTGGGATCCGAACCCCGCTGGTAAGATCCGTCACCTCGACCGTCCTGGCTGTCACGTGGTCAGGAAGTTAAGATCCGCCCTGCCCGTCCTGGCTGTCACGTGGTCAGGAAGTAAGATCCGC
Source organism: Conus betulinus (assembly GCA_016801955.1). Taxonomy (NCBI): domain Eukaryota; kingdom Metazoa; phylum Mollusca; class Gastropoda; order Neogastropoda; family Conidae; genus Conus; species Conus betulinus. The sequence goes on from JADBJO010002168.1 coordinate 258,851, forward strand.
CCCTGCCCGTTCCTGGCTTGTCACGTGGTCAGAATTAAGAATCCGCCCCTTGCCCGTCAAGATCCGCCCCCTGCCCGCCCTGGCTGTCACGTGGTCAGGAAGCATTCTTTTCTGCCACGGCATCGTGCCGACAGAAACTCCGAAGTATTGAGAGTGAAGCGGCGAAACTGGCCCTTGGGGGGTATCTGTACATGCACTGAAGCTATGGGCTTGCTGCGGGTCTTTGTTTGTCGCTCGACGAAGTAGGAAAATCAGGTTCGCTAAATGTATGGTGAGGCCTACAGCTGTGGAACACGCTGATGAAGTCAATAAATGGATCTGATATTGATTTTCCGAAAAAAATGCATCTGAGAAAATTCCCAATTTACAAACTCTTTCATGTATGTAGGTTAACATTAATCCACAAGATGTGAAATCTTGTTAGCCTGTGTCTCCTGTTCCTCCCTGGGCGTTAACAAGTCCAAAAGTCTACGGGTTTTTTGTTTTGTTTGTTTTTTTTGTTTTTTTGCGCGTCTGATACAACAAAAGCTACTCTTCAGCATTTCATTTTGACTGTATTTTACAAAGGCGTTTTGTACAAGAAACTGCAACTCGAGGACGGTGAAGGGATGTTCTTGACCTAATGTATTCATCATCAGTTGATGGTCTTATTACTTTGACGACCAGCCTTTCGCAAGTTTCTTTAAGTAACATTCATGAGTTGTATTGTAAATCATCACAGATGTTCGTCTTTGATCTCTCCCGTTTATCTATATCACTTTTTTCCTACCATATTATCCAACTTGTCCCTTCTAAAACCTGGGGGGGGGTGATGAGTGGCTTTTTTCTCAGCTTTTCTTTTCTTTTCTATGAACACGTCTCTAACACTGTGATCCCCAAATGTCCCCTTTTATCACTAGATTTTATGTTACCCAGCTCCACCAACAATTATTTGTGGTGGATTTTCGTGGACATTACGCTTAAAAACTTCTTTTCCCTTGTCTTCTCCTTCTCATTTTTTTTCTTTCTTGAAATCATCTGGTAGGAGAAGCTACATCCCCAGCAACCACTTCGGGTAGTCCGAGTCCAGCACGCGGCGGTGCACTCACCCTTCTGATTCAGCGCTGTTGGAATGTACCTAGGGTGCGCCGACCTTAACGATCACCCAAACAAGTTGGTGAAGAAAGACAACGGGGTGTATGACGTCTTTTTTGTCGTTGCCTTGTGGCCGTTTATTTCCGGTAGATCTATGGTTTGTATCGCCAAGATAACCAAGGTGGTGTGTGGCACGATCAGAAGCAGCAAAAGCCTCCTTGTGTAAACGCTTTTCGCGAGAACAGTCCTTGTTTATCAGGGAAGAGAGTAATCGTAATTTTACACGAACAATAGAATAATCAAGAATATTGCCCCCTGAGAAAAAAAAAATACTTACACGTTTAACCGGACTACCACAATTGTATTTTGCGTCCAAAATGTGGTGGAAAATTCATTGTCCGACAGCACAGCCACCAGCTGCACACAGGACCTACCCAAACACAAAAAGAAAACAAGGCGTAAAACTGCCTGTGTAAGAACTCAATAGTAGAAATCAATCCATCAGTAGATATACTTCATGCAAGCACAAAACACCTCTTCACTATTTTATTTTTAACCATAACCCTCCCTCCCACCCGCCCACCCTATAACACACACAACACACACAACCACACACAACACACACACACACCAAACACACACACACACCACACCATGCAAACATCGTAGCAAACACTTAACGTGTAAAAGAGTAAATTCACGTCATATATAAGTAAATGTTCAGGTTCATGTCAATGATTTTTTCTAGTTAAATTGCCATTTTGCTCACAGGGTTAAGCTGGTGCCATGAGGTTAACTGTAAGATAAGTTATGACCAACAAGTTGCTAGCGGTCCGATGTTATCTTTGCATTCTTGGACCACCAACATGTTGGAGAAGGAGCACTGAAAAAAGTGTTAGGAATGATAAGCGCGTCAGACAGATGTCCGTTTAAAGGCAAATGATACCGTTAATCCTTGTTTTGTGTGTTTTTGACTATATTTCAATGGACAGGTAGATTCAGCTGAAAATGCGTTGCTTTTCGGTACGAGTACGTTGACTATAAATCCGTACTTGAGCACAGAGCAGGCCACATGAGAAGGTGACAGTCTATACGCTCGTTTGCCAAGGAGAACCATTACGAATAATAATCATTTCCCTACCTAACAAACCTGATGTCGACACTTTTGAACACACCAACAAATGTCGAACGGCCCCACTATTCTGCCACCGTACAGATGTCGGAGCGTAGAGAGCGAGGCGAAAAGTCTGGCAAACAACAGTCACTGAAACGCGCCCCCCGATGGCGAATGTGTTGTAACCGGAGGTAAACACACGTGAAATTCCACGCGCTGGTCATGCGTCCAGTCTGTTTGCTCTTCGTGGCGTGGCGTGCGTGCGTGATGGGTGTCGTTAGAGGTTTTTGTGTGCTTCGTCCTTCCGGGTTTGGTGTCGTGTGACGGTGCAGTCGCGTGCGTGCGTGAGTCCGTGCAGTTCGCGTGAGTGTCGTGTATTCGTGCTGTATGTCTGTTATGCGAGTGTTTAGCGTAAAAAAAAAAAAAAATTTTTGACTGGTAGGTATACAGGAAGGGCCTGAAACGGCTAATTGATAGCATGCGTCCTCCGTGGAAGTTCGGAGGCAAGTGTAGATAGTCGGGAGACGGGATGGTATTCACTTGAGTGGCATGGGGAAACGAAAAATGTGTCCCAACAACAGAGCAGGCCTCAAGTTCTGCTTACCGAGCAGGCCGCCGTTGCGGTGTAAACAGGAAAGTGGATTGATAAAATGCTTATAAGGGGTGGCCTCTAATCGACGATACCGCGCTTTGTAATAATAATTCTGAGTTGGAATAATAATTATTGATGAAATAGTAATGCATGAATGCTAATCATTATCATAATGATGAAAATAATAAACAATGTTACCCTGTGGACATCCACCGATTATGTTTATGATGTTCAGGTCATGTGTCCGGTCTGTGTGGTTCTGTTGTTTGACCATCACAGGAGTGTGCTTTGTCATGGGTATGCAGGCTGATGATGTGGCTTAATGTGGGTCCAATGTGGTTCTTCTGTGTTCTGGGGGCCCCCGGCAGGACGGCCTGACCCGAGAAAGAGGCACAAAATCATGTTTATGTTTTTTCGGGACATGTATTACTAATTGAATTCATTGTTGTATTTCTATTTCTCATATCCTCCCTCCCCTCCTTCGCTTCCTCCTTTTATATAATCTTATTGCAGGGCTGATGACGTCTTTTTCTTGCTTTCTGTAGACCGCTGTATGTCTGCTGTTCAGCTTCATTTCGTTAATTGTCTTCTTGTTCCAGTAAGAACATCATGCACGTAAAATGTTGTGTTTTGTTGTTCTTGGAACAATCACATGATTGTGGATGATTGCCTGGGTCGGCCGGTGAATGTAACTCGTGGGTTCTTCTTATTTGTAGACGATCTCACAGTGACATCATGTGCAGGTTGATAATGTCTTTGTCGGACTATCACTGTATTACGGGGTGATGTGGACGGTTGATGTGTCCATGTGGTTTGACTGTCCCTGTGCAGCAGAGCTCATGCAGAGTGGTGTTGTGCAGGTTGATGTTATCCCATGTGAGGCTCTGCCCGATGTAGACGACCTCTTGTAGTGCTGTGTTCTGGCTACGAACTCCTCTCCTCCTCCTTCTCCGTTTTGATTCGCGTCCCTACTCTGTCCCACATGGCACTACTTTTTATTTCCACGAGCCCATCGCTCGCTCTCTTGTCGTTCTACACATTGTCTCTGAACCTTGACCAGCCCAACTTCCCAGCATTCGACAATCACCTTTAGTTAGCGTCTCGTATGTCTCCGGTGCATCGTTTGATGTGTCCTCATCTACTGCTTCCGTCTGAACCATGCACTATCGCAGAGACGATTTTTCAACTTTTTTTTTTGTTGACCTAGGACGCCCCTCGTCTGTGCAGGTTGATGGGTGGTGTGTGAGGCCTGCCCACAATGGGCGACCTCATGAACATGCATGGGTTCGTGTTGCAGGTTGATGTCTTGTGTGAGACAATCACAGCAGACAGGAGGTGTCACCCCGCCACCCACTGGACCTCATGACAATCCCCCCCCCCCCCCCATAGGTGTTTGTGCGAGGTTGATGCTGCCTTTGTTGTTGGGAGGCCTGCCCAACGAGGGGACGACTCATGACATGAGTGTTGTGCAGGTTGATGTGTGTGTGAGGCCTGCCCACAAGGGCGAACTAATGACATTGAGTGTTGTGCAGGTTGAACGCTGTGTGTGAGGCACTTGCCCACGATATCGGGTTCGGCTATTGTACTGGACTATTGGTACCTCGTCTATGTCGTTTGTGTCATTCGCGGTGCCTGATCTTGTGTGTGAGGGAGGTTTGCCTATACTTTGTATAGGTATCAGATTCCTCCATGACAGGTAGATCTTGATTTTTGTTGTGCACATGTGTTTCGTACTGCTTTTGTCGTGTTGTCGAGGTTTATTTTCCTTCTCCTGTCGACGAGACGCACCTCAAGTGCGAACCCCATGACCTGTGTTTGTGCCAGTGTTGATGTGTTGTGTGTGAGGCTTCGCGTGCTCCACTCCGTTAGGAACTGACTTCTCACTATGGACATTGGAGCGTTGTGAGGTTGATGCTGGGCCTGATGCTGTCCACGTGGGTTTCCTGCCATGTGGATGAGCAATCACACGGCCACCTTTTACACGCCGCGAAATCGGTATTGGTCTGTTCTCCATGAATCCGCTTAGTCCTTCACCTCTTTTGAGGCCATCGCAGAGCTCAAGGGAGAGCTCCTCCTAGGGTCTTTAGGGACCCGTGGCGGGCGCGATCCGATCCATCTTATTATGCCTACCCGCCTGCCCCCGTGTATTCTCCTTGGTTCTCTTCACCTGCACTTTGTTCTTCAGTTTCCTAGATCGATGCTGTTGACATTTTTGCCGTCTGCAGTCTTATACCGTTTGGCGTTGGTCTGTGTGCTAGTCACGAGGTGTGCATCCGTCTGAGCAAGAGCCGTTCTCCTGTTGTCGAGCTCTTGCTTGTGTAATCGTCCTCTGTGTGATCCCCCTTGACTTCCGGACTCCCGCTGGAAATGTAGAAAGAGTCAAGGCCGAGAATCCTGAGACCGGTTGCGACTATGGCCCTAGTCATATTCCCCCACAACAAAAGGTCCTCCCCACACCCGCACAAGGCTCACTACCCACCACGGCTCCACACACACGAACCGCACCAGGCAGCGTTTTTCCAACTGCTTAATCACCACACAAGCATCCGGCTTAGGTGCATTACTCACGTTACACGTCAGCGGTCAGCGATTAGCGGCGTTAGCGCCGAACACGCGCACAGCTTTTCAACCCACTGGATTGTGACTTCGAGAGCATGGTCATCGCACACATGGGCACGACACACAACACGCACCACACAAACGACATCCCAAAACAACCAACGACACACCCGGCCACACACACCGTTTCGACACACTTACACAGGTGACACAACACTGACCCAATCTCCACACACTTTCACATGCACACCTTGCACACACACACCACACATACAACACACACACACACACACAACACCACACACAACACATAACAAAACCACACACACACACCCACCACCAGCAACCACACCCACACCGCACCGCACCAGACCGCCACGCACCGGCAGCGCAAGCGCAACAACAGCCCACGCACATGCACACGCACCTCCACACGCACACACAACACGCACACACACACGGCAAACACACACAGGGTTAAGAGTAGATGGAAGACTGCGGCGGGAGACGTCAGACTCTGCAGTCATTTGTCGTGAGACAGCCGCCACAGACAGCCCAGCCGTCCACAGACAGACGCCGCGTCAGACAGACAGCCCGCCCCGACACACACAGCCGACCAGCACAGCAGTCTGGCACTGAACGTGGAATGCACAGCGGCGTTCTTCATCCCCTCTCCTCACACGGAGGTCTGCGATGAAATCATGCTTGGGGTAACATTGGTTCTGACTCCATTCCCCACACAGTCCTTCGAATGAGACTATAAACCGAGGTTCCGTGTGTGTGAACGCACGCACAACATCTTGCCCACACG
>JADBJO010002168.1:270000-280000 GCA_016801955.1 Conus betulinus
TGACATAGTTCTAACATGCCTTACGACAAAACACAACTCCTGTTATAACATAGTCCTAACATGCCTTACGACAAAACACAACTCCTGCTATGACATAGTCCTAACATGCCTTACGACAAAACACAACTCCTGCTATGACATAGTCCTAACATGCCTTACGACAAAACACCACTCATATTATGACATAGTCCTAACATGCCTTACGACAAAACACCACTCCTATTATGACATAGTCCTAACATGCCTTACGACAAAACGCAACTCCCGCACGACATAACCCTAGCACGCCTTACGACAGATTACAACTCCCGTATGACATAGTCCTAACGTGTCTAACAACAAAACACAACTGCCGTATGATATAGCCCTAACATGTCTTACTACAAAACACAACTGCCATATGACATAGTCCTGACATGCCTTACGACAAAACATAACTACCGTATAACAGCCCTAACGTGTCTTACGATAAAACACAACTCCTGTATGACATAGCTCTAACATGCCTTACAACAAAACACAACTCCTGTATGACATAGTTCTAACATGCCTTACAACAAAACAACTCCTGTATGACATAGCTCTAACATGCCTTACAACAAAACACAACTCCTGTATGACATAGTTCTGACATGCCTTACAACAAAACACAACTACTGTATGACATAGGCTAGAATGCCATATAACAAAACACAACTGTATGACATAGACCTCGAATGCCATATAACGAAACACAACTGTATGACATAGACCTAGATTGCCATGTAACAAAACACAATTCCCGAACGACATAGTTCCAACATGCCTTCTAACCAAAAGTGTGGAAGGAGCCAGTCTGTAGACTGCCTGCCCCTCTCTTGAAAACGTTCCCCCACCCCCCCCCCCCCCCCCCCCCCCACTCCTGTGAAACCACTGTGGTGTCGACACAGGGATCTGCCTGTGTGTGTGTGTGTGTGTGTGTGTGTGTGTGTGTGTGTGTGTGTGTGTGTGTGTGTGTGTGTGTGTGTGTGTGTGTGTGTGTGTGTGTGTGTGTGTGTGCCCTGGAGTCAAGTCGTGTGGGGTGCTGCTGCAGGGGCCTGACCAGTGTGCTGCAGGACAACGGAGGAGAAGACCGCCCAGGGGAAGAGGGTCAAGGCCATCATTCAGGGAGAGTACGACAAACTGGGACCCATCTCGTGAGTTCACTGGGGGAGGGCGCGGGGGTGGGGAGGGTGGGGGGGGAGCTGGGAGGGGAGGGTGCGAGCGTGGTGGAGGTTGTCTTTACCATCCCTCTCTCTGTCTCTGTCTCTGTCTGTCTGTCTGTGTGTGTGTGTCTCTCTCTCTCTCTCTCTCTCTCTCTCTCTCTCTCTCTCTCTCTCTCTCTCTCTCTCTCTTCTTCTTCTTCTTCTTCTTCTTCTTCTTTCTTCTTCCCCGATTTTTCAGATCCCGTTTTTTTTTTCTCCGTTCGTGTACAACTTGAATCCGTATCAGTGTGTTCATACTACACTTTTAATTTTGCATATGTGAGTATCATGCATGCGTGCGTGTGTGCGTGCGTGCGTGCGTGTGTGCGTGCGTGCGTGCGTGCGTGCGTTTCAAAGAACGAAACATTTTCAAAGACACTTAATAAAACACGTTGGGATAGAGAAGGGTGGCGAATCTACATCCCCGTCACATCACTCTTGAAAGAAAGGAAGAAAGAGCATGCGCTTGGTGTGTATGTGTCTTTTGTCTTAATGCTGGTCTGAGTACTACAGTTGATGACTAATACCGATGTAGGAGTTACAGTTTACTGACTACTTCTTGATCTGGATGTTACACGTTAACTGTCTAATGCATATCTGGATGTCACACTTTTCTGCTTGATGCCGATTTGGATGTTGACACTTTAACCGACGAATGCTGATGAGAGTGTTACACTTTACGGACTAAAGAGGCGTAAATGCTTCACTGACTAATGTTAATGTGGTTGTTATCATTCACAGACCAGTTGTTACGGTTTACAGATTAACGTTGGTCTTGATGTTACAATCAACTTATACTGATCTGAATGTTTAAAGTAACTGACCGTTGCTTATCGGGTGTGACAATTTACCGACCCATGGGGCTACTGTGCATCGGTTATCGCTGACCTGGATGTCACACTTGACGGGCTTCTACTGACCTGGATGTCACACTTGACGGACTTCTACTGACCTGGATGTCACACTTGACGGACTCCTACTGACCTGGATGTCACACTTGACGGACTCCTACTGACCTGGATGTCACACTTGACGGACTTCTACTGACCTGGGTGTTCCACTCGACTGACAAATGTTGATGAGGGTGTTACAACTGACTCATAGCTGTCCACTGAGGGTGTTACACCTGGCTCACTGATGTCCACCGGGTGTTACAGATGACTCATTGATGTACACTGGGGTGTTACAGGTGACTCATTGCTGTCCACCGAGGGTGTTACAGCTGTCTCACTGACGTCCACCGGGGTGTTACAGATGACTCATTGCTGTCCACTGAGGGTGTTACAGTTGACTCATTGCTATCCACTGGGCGTTACAGCTGACTCATTGCTGTCCATTGAGGGTGTTTACAACAGACCCATTGCTGTCCACTGAGGGTGTTACAGCTGACTCATTGCTGTCCACTGAGGGTGTTACAGCTGACTCATTGCTGTCCACTGAGGGTGTTACAGCTGACTCATTGCTGTCCACTGAGGGTGTTACAGCTGACTCATTGCTGTCCACTGAGGGTGTTACAACAACAGACTCATTGCTGTCCACTGAGGGTGTTACAGCTGACTCACTGCTGTCCACTGAGGGTGTTACAGCTGACTCATTGCTGTCCACTGAGGGTGTTACAGCTGACTCATTGCTGTCCACTGAGGTGTGTTACAGCTGACTCACTGCTGTCCACTGAGGGTGTTACAGCTGACTCACTGCTGCCCACTGAGGGTGTTACAGCTGACTCATTGCTGTCCACTGAGGGTGTTACAGCTGACTCACTGCTGTCCACTGAGGGTGTTACAGCTGACTCATTGCTGTCCACTGAGGGTGTTACAGCTGACTCACTGCTGTCCACTGAGGGTGTTACAGCTGACTCACTGCTGTCCACTGAGGGTGTTACAGCTGACTCACTGCTGCCCACTGAGGGTGTTACAGCTGACTCATTGCTGTCCACTGAGGGTGTTACAGCTGACTCATTGCTGTCCACTGAGGGTGTTACAGCTGACTCACTGCTGTCACACTGAGGGTGTTACAGCTGACTCATTGCTGTCCACTGGCGTGTTGCAGGTTCGCTGAGGGCGCCGTGATCTTCATGTTCGCCGTCCTGGTGGTGCTGTGGATCACACGGGACCTGGGAGGGGTAGGAGGATGGGAGACCTCTTTGCAGAACAGTGAGATCATCTTGATTCTTGCTCTGCATAGGGAACTCGGGGGTGGGGTGAGGGTGCGGTGGACATGGGGGTTGGGGTGGGCAGGTAATGTACGGGAGTTTATGTACATGAAAGGGTGGCCATATACGAGTGAGTGATCTGTTGTTTGTGTGTGTGCGTGCGTGCGTGCGTGCGTGCGTGCGTGCGTGCGTGCGTGCGCGCGCGCGCGTGTGTGTGTGTGTGTGTGTGTGTGTGTGTGTGTGTGTGTGGTCAAGTCTAGTCAAAATTATCTTTACTGAAGGTTCAAGCATAAGCGTCACAGCTTTTTTACATCCTGCACTCATAAAAATAATCATGATTATAAAGAACAAACCACAAACAGAATCATGTATCAACACATTATGAAGAATATGCAAAACAAAAATGTGAAGTAATTAATCAAGTATTTAATTGTAGTGAAGTGTCGTCGGCAAAAATTTCACAACCGCACGTAATGTGTAAAGGCAAGTCATTTATGTAGACAGAAAAGAAGCTGGGCTCCTAGCACATATCCTTGAGGAACACCAAATTTCAAAGGAAGTAACTCGGACCTATTGGAAATAATTTCAACAAGCTGGTAATCAGTAAGAAAAGATCTACTTAACTCTATAGCCATACTTGATAGTTTGTAATATGTAAGCTTTTTATGAGATGCGAATGGCTGATAATGTCGAAAGCTTTAGCAAAATCAAAAAGAGGAACTCCAGTAAATTCATTGTTGTTTGTATCAGATAGACATTTGTCTACAAGCTGTATAAGAGATGAATGGGAAGAGTGATTTTGTCGAAATTCCGATTGATTTTTATGAATTAGATCATATATTTCAGATGAGAATATAATGTATTTTAACTCTGTGTGTGTGTGTGTGTGTGTGTGTGTGTGTGTGTACACGCTGAGCGCATAAATGCTTGCATGTGCACGAACGTGTGGATAGATGGATATTTGAGTATGTATCATGTTTGCACGCGCACACATTCTATTCGCTGGCAGATCATGGCAATCCCACGTTTCTTTCTGGTCTGGACTAAGCGATCCTCGAGCTTGTTCACACAGATCGTTATGTATGACGATCTACACCTTCTGATCCTCTCTCTTCTCTGAAGGGAGAGAACGCTTCTTCATACCTTACGCAAAGGGAAGTAATCTATAGGTCGTGTCTGCCTGACTAAAACATATACGACCTACAGATTGCTGCCGTAATATAGCGCTGGCTGGCTTTTGACCACAACAGATCGTTAGGATACAGCAGCTGAGTGTAAAACTGCTTTGAATTGGTCATGAAAAGATTTTCGACGATTCTTTCTCTAATTTCAATTACTTATTTCTAAAGTAGTGTAAAGTTGAATATCGTCGCTGCTCCGAATGGTAGGGTTGCTGGTAACTAAGTGTCCCAACCATATCCTTCGGCACGGCAAGCTGTGGACATTTAGTTCATCAGCATCCACGAAATGATTCCCACAACAGGATAGCTTTCGTGTAGCCAGCCTACTCCCCCTTGCATGAATCTGGTGTGTTTTCAGAATATGAAGAGTGACTTTTTTTTCCACCTTCCTCCTTACCTGGGACCGCCCAGCTACGAGTAACGCAAATGATCTTACTATTATCATTACTATTGTTATAATTATTAAGAGTATTAGTAAAGTGCCTTTCCTCGAAGCGCTTTGAAATGGGTGCGCTGCCCACCTGGGTAGAGCCGACTGAAAATCCGCCTGCTGGTGGTAATCATTTGCTTCCTGTGTCATCCAGTCGAATATAAGTCACTCAGTTTGTCGCCAACTCCTTTGATTTTTTTTTTACGCTGGATGCATGCTATGCGTAAACTTGTCATTACTACCAATGCTCAACATGGCGTTCTCTTCTAAAAGTTGGTGATAGGATTTTACGTGTGCGCAGGATATTATGCTCGCATGCACATACGGAGCCTCGATTTACTGTCTGATTCGAAGGACTTTTTGGGAAATGTTAACTCCGAAGGGAAAATACCCAAGTACCGAATGAGATTTGAACCCGTAATCCCAGGATCACGAGACCGGCGCTCTGCCAGCTGAGCTCTTCCGATCCATGGATTACAATTGAATGATTGGGTCTAGTTATGAACAAAGATTGGGTCTAGTTATGAACAAAGATTGGGCCTAGTTATGAACAAAGGATGGGTGTAGTTACGAACAAACATTGGGCGTAGTTACAAACAAAGATTGGGTGCAGTTATGAACAAAGATTGGGCCTAGTTATGAACAAAGATTGGGTCTAGTTATGAACAGAGATGGGTCTAGTTATTAACAAAGATTGGGTCTAGTTATGAACAAAGATTGGGCCTAGTTGTGAACAAAGATTGGGTCTAGTTATGAACAAAGATTGGGTGTAGTTATGAACAAAGATTGGGTCTAGTTATGAACAAATGTCGTCGTGGACGCCGACATCGCGTGACTAGACAAGACAGAATCACGGTCCGTACGTTCGGGCCAGTGAACAACGACCTCGAGCATTACTCCTATCTTCCATCAGGGGCGGTGGGGTTTATTGCAACGGTGACCGCTGCACCAGTTGTCTCCGCCTCTGATGGTTACGGACAAATGTGTAGAGATTGCGGGCGGGCAAAGTTCTTCCCGGTCCACTCAGCACTGGTGTCTGTCCACTTTTTTTTCTCTGTTTCCTCTCTGTCTTCACAAACCCTTCTTCGTGTTTTTTTTGTTGATGGTCGTAGGGTGTCCGTTTGATCTTGTCACTTGTCCACACTACATGCGACTGCAGCTGACCAAGCATCTGATTGTAGTGCAGACAGTCATTTGAGTTTCGAGTGTCACGTGCTTTGTGTCGTTCAGTTTCCAAAACTCAGGGTTGGTTTTTCGTGACAGGTCTGTTTCGGACTCTACCCCAGCGATACTTATAGGATTCGTCTCTTCTTCTTCCCCTCGCATAACCCCTTCCGGAGACAGCCCAGCACGGTAGAGAGCTACAGCGTCAATGAGCAGACCATTGAGATTGAACGAGGTAATTGACCACCGCATTTAGCTCTGCGTTTCAATCTTTGTGTTCGTTCCTGCGTTGCTGCTTTTCTTTCTTTCACATATTTTGCCCATTTTTTTTTTTTTTAATCTTGCTTTGTTATATTTTTTTCTGTCATTTTTGTTTGTTTCTTTCATTTGTTATTTAGATTCCTTGCCTTCTCTCTGGCTCTTTTCTTGTTTTTTTACTTTTTGGCGCGTTTGTCTCACATTCTTTTATATTTTTCATCAGTTTTTTTCTTCATCTTTCCTTTTTCTCACTTGAAAAATGACCTGTAGATAATCTTTGGCGATCGTGACGATAAGCCAAGAACTTGAACGTAAGGCCTGTATGTCGAATTTTAAATCGGTGCTGTAAAGGAGCTAGCTAAATGTTCTCCCATGTAGGAGATAGTTACATTGTGGTTCTTTTACTAGCAAGGTGACGAACTGGATTAAGCGTAATAAAATGTTACATATATTTTTTAGTTAGAATTTCCTCCGTAAGTCGGTTTGGGCACACAGTTTAATTCAGGCGTGTTTGTGTCAGTGATTGCAACTAGTAAGTTATGCAACTCTTTCTTCTTCCCTTCGAGTGTAATGTGTGTGTGTGTGTGTGTGTGTGTGTGTGTGTGTGTGTGTGCGTGCGTGCGTGCGTGCGTGCGTGCGTGTGCGCGTGCGCGCGCGCGCGTGCGTGCGTGCGTGCGTGCGTGTGTGTGTGTGCTCCTCTTAAGAGCAAATTTCTTTTAAATATCCGACCAAGTCTGCTCAGTCTTAAAGTGTCAACAATAAGCTTCCGTTTTCGCTTTATATGTTTTTGTTATCTCCCTTCATAAATCAAATATCTCAACACATGCTGATAACGATTCTCTGTTGACAGAAAACGACGAAGATGCAGATATAATTGAAGTAAAGGTATCATCATTAATGATGTAGCACTACACGTCAATATTGTGGACCTTTCCCTTCAAAACTGTACGCCTGTACCCTTGGGATCAGACCTAAGATACACTGATGCACAAGCACCGTGCCTGTGTGCAGGGGACAAGAAGCTGGTGCATTACTGAGCTGGGCTGACGCCCACGCCAAAATCCCCTGGTCGTTGTTCCTGCTTCTGGGCGGAGGGTTCGCCCTCTCTGACGGCTGCAAGGTGAGCAGGGTGCCGGCTTCCTTGGTCACGTGGAATTGGTTACCTGAAGACATGTTGTTCGAAACAGACGTTGAATCAGCTGGCTTCGCTTCATTGGTTTTGTTTGAATCCCCAAGCTCAGCACCCCGGGGATGGAAGACTGGATGGGCTGGTGAGGGAGTGGGGGGTGGGGGAACAGCGGGAAGAGGAGGTGGATGGGACGGGGAAACAGGGAGGAGGGGGAGGGAGTCACCTGGCGTATACAGCTTCACAAACAAATGCCACAGGGGGGGTCATCCCTGGGCATCACAGGCCTGTGGCAAAATGGAGTCTGACACAAACCGTAAAATCATTCACCTGCTTTAGATTCTGCTCTTTTCTCGTGGACGACCGTCACTTTCAGACACTGGCCCTAAACGGTTTGATGACTCATCATAGTTTGAAGACCGTGGGGTCCCCCGACCGTGGTTGTTCACGTGATGAACGCGCAGTTAGTGTGGCATTGTTTTCAGCCTCTCCGTTCTATGATCCGTATGTGTGCCAGGTGTCTATCAATAGAAAGTTTCATGGTTTGTGTGTCTGTCAGGTGTCTATCACCAAAAAAAAAAACCACCTAGTTCTACGGTCTGTGTCTGTCTGTAAGGGGTTCATCAACACAAAGCTTTCATCTATAGTCTGTACATCTCTCAGCGTCCTATCAACACGAAGCCTCATTGCTCAGAGGTCTGTATGTCTGTCAGGTGTCGACCAACACAACGCTTCACTGTCCTACGGTCTGCACATCTGTCACCTTCCGATCAACACAAAGCCTCGTTTTTCTGTGGTCTGTGTGTCTGTCGAGCGTCTGTCAACACAAAGCCTCATTCCTATGGTCTGGATGTCTGTCAGGTGACTCAACACAAAGCCTCATTGTCCTATGGTCTGGATGTCTGTCAGGTGACTCAACACAAAGCCGCATTGTCCTATGGTCTGGATGCCTGCCAGGTGACTCTTACACAAAGCCTCATTGTCCTATGGTCTGTGTGTCTGTCAGGTGACTATCAACACAAAGCCTCATTGTCCTATGGTCTGGATGTCTGTCAGGTATCTATCAACACAAAGCCTCATTGTCCTATGGTCTGTTTGTCTGTCAGGTGACTCTCACACACAAAGCCTCATTGTCCTATGGTCTGGATGTCTGTCAGGTGACTCTCAACACAAATCCTCATTGTGCTATGGTCTGGATGTCTGTCAGGTGATCATCAACACAAAGCCTCGTTGTCCTATGGTCTGTGTGTCTGTCAGGTGACTATCTATCAACACAAAGCCTCATTGTCCTATGGTCTGAACGTCTGTCAGGTGACTATCAACACAAAGTTCATCGTCTCATCGCCCGTGAGTCTGTCATATGTCTTTCAACGTAAGTCCTATGGTTTGTTCGTCTGTCAGGTGTCTGTCATCACGGGTCCTATAGGCTGTGTGTCTGTCTGTCAGGTGTTTTCAACACAAAGCTCGTTGTCCTTTGGTCTGTTTGTCCGTCATGTGACTGTCAACACAAAGCTTCATTGTGTGCTGTGGTCTGTGTATCTGTCCGGTATCTCTATCAACACAAAGCTTATCGTCTGCATGTAATACAAAGCTCAATGTATTATCAACACAAAGTATGTTTGTCCTTTGATCAGTACGTCAGGTGACTATCCACACAAAGCATTGCTGTGCGCGGTGTCTGTCAGATTTCGGGGTTGTCGAGGTGGATCGGGGACCACTTGGAGATCTTCAGCGACACTGACCGGGTGGCCCTGCTCAAAGCGTTGTTGTGTGCCGTGTCTGTCAGATTTCGGGGTTGTCGGGGTGGATCGGGGACCAGCTGGAGGTCTTCAGCGACATTGACCGGGTGGCCATGCTCCTGGTCCTGTGCTACATCACGGCGGCCACCACGGAGATCACCACCAGCAACACCGCCATCTCCATCCTCCTCCTCCCCATCCTCGGAGACTTGGTCAGTGTGTGTGTGTGTGTGTGTGTGTGTGTGTGTGTGTGTGTCTCTCTCTCTCTCTCTCTCTCTCTCTCTCTCTCTCTCTCTCTCTCTCTCTCTCTCTCTCTCTCTCTTTCTGCCCTCTCTCTCTCTCTCTCTTTATTTATTGCTTAAAGAATAGGTTGAAATGCCGCAGCCCGATGGCCGTAACGGCAGTCAACTGTTAAACATTCAAAGTGTCTTGGGCACGGAATTGTAAAAGAAGCAGAAGCTAATGCCTTTCCTCCTTCTGCCGCGTTAACCCGCCCTGAACTGAATCAGGTTCCTATTTACTGATGGGAGGAGGGGGTATTCTCTCCATTTTTGATAACTTTGTGTGTGTGTGTGTGTGTGTGTGTGTGTGTGTGTGTGTGTGTGCACGCGTGCGCATGCGCAAATGTGTATGTATACGTGCGTGAGTTCTGCGTGCGTGTGTGCGTGCATGCGTGTGTGTGTGTGCGTGTGTGTGTGTGTGTGCGTGTGTGTGAGCGCGTTATGAT
>JADBJO010002168.1:285000-287500 GCA_016801955.1 Conus betulinus
ACACATAGTTTACACATTGATTCTTCCTGATGATCACACTCCGCTCCTCACATTCCTAGTGACTGTCGTTCACCCAGTCAGTACATGGCTCGCAAGTCGATCCCTGAGAGTTCAGAACGTAGCATACATCTATCCCACACCTTGATCCCTCATGGTTGTCTCACATCCAGATCAGATTCGATCCTACACACTTGTTCGCGATTAATGACACATATCCAATGCACGCATGACCTACACATCCATTCCTAGCGAATTGTCACACAACTGCAGTGACTTGTTGAGATCGCCTCCCATGTCCTTCATGATGTCTGTTGGTTGTCCCATATCCAAACCTAACAGACTCTCAAATAATCAATCCTGTAAAAGCGATGATCTGCACACTTGTAACATACTCAGCTTAAAAAAAAAAAAAGAAAAGCTATAATCTACGACACTGTCAGGCATGTAGGTTAGGATGTACAAAGTTGCCACCTGTGAGGGTATGAACAGTCCCTTTTAACTCTCGGACCCTTCATGTTCTGTTATTGTGGTGATCTCAGTCCACCTCCACGTACAGCTCATCGTCAGTTTGTGTTGAAGTCTTCGCCGTCGACAAGTTCGTGGGGACTGTTGGTCGAGAGACGTGGTGACGCCCTCTAGAAGACGGGATGCTTACATAATACTGACTCCGCGACTAAGCACTAAGGGGCTCAGAAGGTGGCGTCCTGTTGAATCGGAACAGGTACCACTGAATAACCATTCCAGTGATTCTGCAGCAGTGCAGTGTCCGCTCTTATGGGTGGCCTCATGGCGAAATGTTGTTAATTGCTCCATATGGACTGCCGGGGAATGGGTATGCGGCGGCGGCGCAGAACAGGTGGTGTCTGTGCCTGGGAGGGCCGGAAAGAGCAGTGTGAGAGTGATGGCTGTTGGGGGCGAAGGAAGCTGCGACAGAGAAACAGACCGCGTAGACGCATCGGATGGTCACAGCGTAGGTCAGTGTCTCTTCAGTAGTGATGACGCAACAGGCCTACATCGTGTGTTACACAACCAGCTACCCTGCCTCGTCTTTCTCAGCTATCATGGTTACTGCCTGGTTGTGGTAACCTGGCAAAACCACCGCTGTTGGGTGTGACTACGCCACAAATACGTCACGTCCTCGCACGCAAAAACCTGTGTGTGTGTGTGTGTGTGTGTGTGTGTGTGTGTGTGTGTGTTTTAAATAAAGTTTATTCCTTCAATTTATAATTATCATAACCAGAAATAACAACTGACCGGTTGCTTTTATATGTCGTGTGTAATTTGACTAATGTACGATTTTTTTGACGGAAGGCTTGGGACAGGAGGCGGCAGGGAGGTTGGGGTGCGTGCAAAATGAACCAAACCAATACATCGGTTTAGGAGTCGGAGCAGCTATACCTCCTTTTGGCAAAAACCAATAAAAGCTGGACAAGCAGGTGTTTAGACTGCTCCCAGTGTTGCATGACAACGTTTCTCTCGTTTGCATCGAAGATGACGTGGATTGTATCACAGAGAGAAGCCGAACGAAGCAATACGTTGTTTTAAACTTTGCGTAATCTCCCCTTCTTTCTTTCGTTACATTAACGAGTGTGTTCGGTCGTGCGGACTGGCTGAATTCTGTCACCTTTCTTGCGATTGACACCAACCGATAGGACTGTCAACGTTCCTGAGATCGATGCTTAACCGATAGGACTGTTCACCTGTCGAATGACGTGAACTGGGGGGAAATGAATTTTGTGTTGTGAACAGTTCTTTACTCTACTGAAGTGCGAAAACGTTGGTGGACAATCAAGCAGTTGTTCTGCACGTCGCCACTTTGAAAAAGTATAAGTATTCTTCTTGAGGTACGAATACTCTTTCAACAAACCGTGTCATGTTAGATTTTTTTTTTTTTTTTTTTTTTTTTTTTTTTTGATGATCAGAAGCGTCATATCTATCCACAGTCTTTTAAAGGAATGGCCCATTAACCACGGGGGAAAGGGGGTAGCATAAATCTGTTCATGAAGTGCAAAAAGGATTAGTGTTTTTAATGCGCCTTTTTTTTTAGCAAACACTTTTTATGGATCTTTCATTACTAATCGTAACTTAGCACATTATTCCAATTTGTCAACGACATCGTGTTATATTTTTTACGAATACCAGTTTTGCCTATTGTCAACGACATCGTGTTATATTTTTACGAATTCCAGTTTTGCCTATGAATGAACTGCAGTCGTGCCTGGTGTGGTGGAAGTGAAAAATCGTTCATTGTATCAGAAGAGAAACTGCTTCAACATTTGCTGAAAGAAGGAAAAAGTCTTGCAAGTCTGTCTGTTGAACGAAATTCCACATCTATGTTCAGCGAGTTGACCAACAATTAACAGAAATGCAATGTCTCTGTGATACTTTGAAGATTTTTGTTTGTTTGTTTGTTTGTTTGTTTTTTCCCGCGGTTGAAGTGTACATTAATCATTATCATAGTCTGCGACCATGTATTGAAAATCGTACGAGTAAGTGACAA
>JADBJO010002168.1:292500-325000 GCA_016801955.1 Conus betulinus
TATATATTTTAATTTATTCAGACCCCCCCCTGTGTGTGTGTGTGTGTGTGTGCTTATATGTATGTGTGTGTGTGTGTGCTTATATGTGTGTGTGTGATAGTGTCGATTTCACCTATGACAACGGTCACTATTCATCAATCATTGATCATTTCCAGTTTTCTGCTCAATTGGCATTATCATACCAACACTATCATGTTAATTCACTCATGACAATGACCAACATCCTATAGCATTGTTTATCCCACGTCTGACAATGATCATCATCATCATTTAAAAAAAAAAAATATATATATATATATATATAGTAGTGTGTGTGAGAGACAGAGAGAGAGAGAGACAGAGAGAGAGAGAGAGAGAATGGGTGTGTATATGTGTGAAAACTCCCCACAGTTAGTCTCTTTTGACCATAATTCACACACATAATACCCCCCCTCTCTCTCCCCCCTCCCCAACCCCACCCATTGCATGAATTTCTCCTCCCCCCCCCACCCCCCCCCCACCCCCCCCCACACCACGCATACATTTGTGTGGGAGGAGGGATATGAACTCTTTCTCTCTCTCTCCCCCTCCTTCTTTACCATCTTCCACACCCCCCTCCCCCCCTCCATATTCTGTCCCCCCCCTTTCTTTTCCCCTCTCCTAACAACATCTTACCACCCATTGATCATTTCCATTCTCTTCATTACCCACACCCACCCACATACAACTACCCAGACATAACTACTATCATCACCATCACCACACATTAAAATTGTTCATTTGTTTATTTATCCATTTATGTCTTTTATTTTTTTATTTACTTATTTCATTTTATTTCATTCATTAGTTATTTATTCATTATTTATTGTTATGATTTTTGTTTATTTTTACTTATTTGGTGTTATGTGTGAAAATGAATGACTGTACAGCATACAACTCTCTTTTTTGCTGGCGGCCATCTTGGAAATTACTCAAATACACAAATTTCCCTTTTTTTTTAAATAGACCTATATCTGGTTATGTTCAAGGCATGAAATTGTCCATCTCAGCCAGATTTGGTGTTTGTAGCATTAAATGAACAATTATGAAAAATATATTCCAATTTTTGTGTCGGCCATTTTGAAAAATGCCCCAAAAACACGTTTATACAAATTTTTCATGGTGGCTCTAAATCAGGTTTTGTTCAGGACATAAAACTGGCCATCTCTGCCAAATTCGGTGCTTGTTGCATGAAGTGCATGATTTTTCGACATAGACCCCCGCTAAAAGATTTCCTTTCGCATCCTTTCCTTCACAGGACTGTTTTGCCTTAAAATGTCAGGAGTAGTGGTAGTATTGTAGTGACACTATGAAAGACGCTTTCACAAACCTAATCCTCGCTGCTTTTCTAGAGTCCTTTAACATTGTTTTACTCGTGCATCTGTGAGGTTGCGCTTGCACACAGTGCTTGTGTTAAATATCAAATTTGAAAAAAAAAAAAATCAACTCATGATGTAGTTGCCGTTCAGAAGAGTTTCAAATGTTTTGGTGTCAGGAGCAAATCTAAGTTGGACAGGAACGCATTCCATAGATGTGCTATTCTGTTAGATGTACTATTCTGTTATGTGTGTTTTCAAAGATTGATCTTAATTAATTTGGCCGAGTTGTTGAATATAGTGCTGCTGTATTTTCCCCAGTCTACAAACGGTCTAAACATTTGCTGCCACCGAAGTGACTGATTAAATATTTACCGGAAAGTGGCGTTTGTAAAAATGAAACACACCCCCCCCCCCCCCCCCCCCTCAAAAAAAAAAAAAAAAAAAAAACAAAAACAAAAAAACGGGGTACAAAAGGAAATCTTACCCCCCTCTCTCTCTCTCTCTTTCTCTGTCTCTGTCTCTCTCACACATTCTCTCTCTCTCTCTCTCTCTCTCTCTCTCTTACACTCTCTCTCTCTCTCTCTCTCTCTCTCTCTCTCTCTCTCTCTCTCTTCCATCTTGGCACAATCTGAAGAATACGGGAGGAGGAGGAGTAGGCGGAATGTTCAGAAGAACCCTTTCCCCCTCCCTCCGGCCACACTCCTCCTCCCCAGCTCGTTTAAAAAAAAAATACACAGTCCTGAAGAAGTGTGAAAGCGCTTTCCATGGTGTACTGGTGGTCGATGTAGTAGTTGTAGTAGCAGTAGCAGTGGTTATGCTGACTGGCTAACATTAGCCTTGACCTTGTCCAGGTAACAAAAAAAGATTTTCAAAGAGAAAAGTTTTCCGCTGGATAGTTAAACAGACGATGGTGTTCCTGAAAATACGCAAAGATATAAAGTCACCCATACAAAACAAGTGTCCAAATGACACGTTTCTAATAATATACAAAACGGATAGGCAAGTGAATGTTTTGTCAAATCTGGCGCGCGCGCGCACACACGCACACACACACACACACACACACACACACACACACACACACACACACACACATGCGCGCGCGCGCGCGGCGCCATTATTCAAAACATTAGTTAGGCCAATTCTTGAATACGGGAACTCGGTATGGTGCCCCTACTTAAAAAGCACATTAATATGATTGAAGGCGTTCAACATAGATTTACCAAGTGTATAACTGGTACTGGAGAACTTGATTACGAGGAGCGTATGGCTCTACTTAGGTTGCCCAGCCTAGAATTCGGGCGAATGAGAGGTGATCTCATCGAAGTATTTAAGATCATGCACAATATCTACGATCCCTCCACTACCTCTTCCCTGTTCACCCTGGCTAACTATGATAAGACTCGAGGGCACAACTTCAAACTTAAAAAGACCAACTTCGTAACTAACCAGTTCCACAGGGCTGTTTTGGGTGGGTTTTTTTTTTTTTTAACTAATCGTATTATAAATCTGTGGAACAACCTTCCATATGATACCATTAATGCATCATCAGTTTACGCCTTCAAAAATCAAATTGACAAAACTTTAAAATTTATTTAAATCTTTCTTGAAGCGGTGATAAATGTAGTATACACTATGCCTGATTTAACCAAGGGACAGTCACTATGTAGTGATCCAAACCATATTAATGGACACTATAAATAAGGGCAAAAGGCTTTTGCCTATAGCCAAACAGTTCTGTGATTCTGTGATTGAATTGGTGTCAAACGTTTACTGCTCTCTTAGGTGGCAGGGTGTAGGAAGCAATCAAAAAAAAAAAAAAAAAAAAAAAAAAAAAAAAAAAAAGAAGAAAAAAAAGTGCAGTTCTGTGGACAATTTGGTCAATATGGATGACAGAGTACCAGACAACGCATCACCAAGAATCATTTAAGGCCCAGAGTTACTGAGTGTTCTTCGTTAAGGTCAAGGTGGTACAACCGGGAAAATCATGTGCAGTTAATTTTGCTCATATGCCTCGATGAATTTCGATAGAATTAGTTGTAGGGCTTTTATATCTTGACAGTGATTCTTTTTTTTTTTTTTAAGTGTTAACAGTTATTTCAACCCTCTCTGTCTCTGTCTCTTTCTGTCTGTCTGTCTGTCTGACTGTCTCTCTCTCTCTCTCTCTCTCTCTCTCTCTCTCTCTGTCTCTGTCTGTCTGTCTGTCTCTCTCTCTCTCTGTGTGTGTGTGTGTGTGTGTGTGTGTGTGTGTGTGTGAGTGAGGGAATGAGGGAGATTAAATCTTATATACGCTTTAAGGTCTTGCTAATCAAAACTCGCTAAGTAACACGGGGATTGTCACCAGTGCATTCTCTCCACGATCTTAAATGCTCACATATTATGTGAAGATGAATCTTGATTATGACATTAATACATCAGTGATCTCAGTCCTGCGCAATTTTTTTTTTTTTGCTGTCCCATCTTTTGTGCCACCTCAAGGCATTGCATCCACGCCGCTTATTTCTATCCCTCGTCTACAGCCACAGCGCGGCCCATAATGCCTCAGCTCTGGCGCCGGCAATCCACAGGGAGCAGCCAATGACAAGTCATCACCAACCCACTGCCGCCTAGTCACTTCGGTGGTGTTTAATAGTGCGTTTTCTGATCCGACGTCAGCAGGACACCACCTATTTAGCCTCCTAGTGATGACAGCAACTGCTTAGTCGTAGAGCCGGCGCACATGAGCTCTCTCTCCTGATGGTGCCACCATGTCCATCCATCGACAGTCCTCATGAATTTCCCAATACCGGTGTCCCCAACAGAATCGTACCAAGACCATAACCGTGGAAAGGCAATCGAAACTGAGGTCACCATGAGAGCAGAGCATGAAGGGCCACAGAATTTGAGACAGAGGCCCGAGAGATACAGACATCTGCAGTGTTGGTCAGGAAGTTTGAGCAGCACCCTCAGAGACGCATCCATGAAATGAATGAAACTCAGCGGTGTGGTCCCAGTCTTCCCAAATGAGCCCGTAGCAAACTCAGCAGTGTGGTCCTAGTCTTCCCAACTGAGCCCGTAGCAGACTCAGCAGTGTGGTCCTAGTCTTCCCAACTGAGCCCGTAGCAGACTCAGCAGTGTGGTCCTAGTCTTCCCAACTGAGCCCGTAGCAGACTCAGCAGTGTGGTCCTAGTCTTCCCAACTGAGCCCGTAGCAAACTCAGCAGTGTGGTCCTAGTCTTCCCAACTGAGCCCGTAGCAAACTCAGCAGTGTGGTCCTAGTCTTCCCAACTGAGCCCGTAGCAGACTCAGCAGTGTGGTCCTAGTCTTCCCAACTGAGCCCGATCGGGGGCAGAAAAGTCTCACAAACAAGTGGCTCTGATGGGAATCGAACCGACAACCTCCCAGCCGAGAGTCCGCGACGCTAACCACTTCGCCATGGCGACCGTGCAACCTCTGCATGCAACTTAGGAATCCACTCACGGCATTAACACATCGCTGATCTCTATCCTATACACGTCAGCATGCAAGGAAAGAAGCCACTCAGGCTTCGTTCTAGACATTGGCGATCTCTATCCTGTATAACGTTTGCCTGCAACGAAGGGGGCCACTTAGGATATTATTTAACATATGGGTGATCACTATCTGTGTAACGCTTGCCTGCAATGAAGGGGGCCATTTAGGATATTAACATGTGGGT
The DNA here is from genome assembly GCA_016801955.1 of Conus betulinus. Lineage (NCBI taxonomy): Eukaryota > Metazoa > Mollusca > Gastropoda > Neogastropoda > Conidae > Conus > Conus betulinus. Next base: position 297,513 of record JADBJO010002168.1, read on the forward strand.
GATCACTATCCTGTGTAACGCTTGCCTCCAACGAAGGGGGGGAGAGGGGGGGGGGGGGGGGTATTTCGGATATCATTTAACATATGCAACCTGCGCAACCTTTGCATGCAACGTTGGAAATCACTGGTACTTGGGACGTCTTATGAGAGGCGGGAATTGTTCGTTGACCATCTTGTTTGTATTCGTGTTGGACAGAGAGCGTCGACCACCAGGCAATAGTGGCGGCACGGAGGGAGAAAGTGGAGCGCGCGTGTCCTCAGCTCACCGACAGCCTCATACAGCGCCGGGCCACCGCCGCTCGCAAGTGTCGGTGCTGGGGTCTGCAAACGCTTTCCCTTAGTGCTCCGACCCGCAGCTGTCCTGTCAGCACTGGTGGCAGCTCTCTGAACACGGTGCTGGGGCTGGGCCGCTGGTCCCAAGTGCCATGGGACCGGAAGGTAGAGCTGATGATGAGCGGCGGTCATCCCGTCATGGCTGCACTGGCACCCGGTTACCTGTGTCACCCCATCCACCTCGTCATCACCCTGTGTCCCAGCGTGGAGGTCAAACGATTCTTAGACCCGACCGAGCCCGGAAACTTGAGGATGAAAGATTCCATGGGCAACACCGCCTTTCTGCTGCTGGTCGCTTCCAGGTGCATCGAGACTTCTTTCATCGCTGATGTGCTGAGGCACATGGAGAAGGGGGAGGCTGAGAAACTGGTGCGGGCGGGAAGAGAACGACGAAGGCATGACCGCCTTGCACTTGGCAGTTCTGAAGAGTAAGAAGAAACTGATCCAGCTGCTGCTGCTGTACGGGGCAGACGTCAACGCAGGGGCGGTCAAGGTTCAAGGTCAATGCTTCGGGGTCACCCCGTTCCACCTGTCCCTGCTGCAGTTCTCCAATCACGCGCGGAAGTGTTTCTGCTGCCTGTTGCAGCTGAACCCCGATCCCCACGTTCAGGTCCTGAGTGCGGTGGCTGACGGTTCGGCGGTGGGTTTCCGGTTCGAGTGCCAGTGCGGGGGCTGCTGGTCGACGCCCGTGAAGAGCTTGGGGTCCGTCCTCCCCAGGAACGCCATCGGCAAGCACAGGTCGGTCAGCGTGGGCGCCGCTCTCAACATCCTGGCCTCCTTCAGAGACGACCCGCGGAAGAACAGTTTCATCTCCACGTTGCTGCGCCACAGGCCGGACACCGACGTGGACCTGGCCGACCACAAGGGAATGTCTCCGCTGGGGCATGCGTGATGGCTCGTGACATGGACCTGACCTGTTGCCTGGCGAGCCGTTCTGACCGGGTGGACCAGCCAGGCACCGACAGTGACGGCCAGATGGTGGAGAGCCCCCTGCAGCTGGCGAACATGTTGATCAACAGAAGCCCGAGTGGCTCCAGTGGATCTGGGGACACCGACACCGATGACGGCAACGACAACGGCGTCACGACGCTCCAGCGGCTGTTGGAGCTGGATGACGTCACGTGCCCATGGTGCCAGTACCAGAGTCAAGAACCGCTGAAGGCGGACAACGTCGCCGCCGAGGAACACGACATCTGTACTCTGCTGTCAACGTTGTCTCGCGCTGAGGAGAAGATGAGAGAAAGAAGATGAGACAGCTGGAGGAAAAGAACTGTGCCGTAGGATTTGTCACTACGGCATGTGCATGTCAAACTGTAAATTGTCATTTATTTTAAACGACAAGAACGAAAGAGGGGAAGAGACGAAAGAATATTTAACGCTGAAAGAGAGAGAGAGAGAGAGAGAGAGAGAAACGGGGGGAGGGGGGGGGAGGGGGGGGGGGACGCCCAACTCCCTATACTGCCGCACTTACATTCTTTAACTTCCAGCCAAACTTTTAAATGTTAGAAATTTTATTGTTGCAAGGCTTAATCGTACCTTGGTTAACTGCAACTGTCGTAATGGCTTTCGGTACTGCTTCCGTAAGATACAAATAATGCGTTAAATGCTTGACAGGCGTGTCTGGGACGAAAAGACACAACTCCGGCCTGTCTGACTGTCCGGCAGTATTGAGTCGTGTCGCTTCCAGGAGGTCGTTATTTCGGGATTTCCAGTTCGACCGTAGATTTATTTTGTTTCCTTTTAACACTGTTGGCGTGCTCTGTGTGCAACATTCACCCTCCTGAAAATAAATCTGCATGTTTGAAACGAATTTTGATCAGTCTCCTGTGTGACATCTGGCTGCCAAGAGTGTGTGTGAACGGAATGGTTCGCAATGCGACGCGCCGAAGAGTTCTTGTAGGTCATACAGAACCTCCCCCCCCCCCCCACCCCCCCCACCCCCGTCTGTCCTCAGTCATACGAAACGAGGTAGAGGCGTCATTAGTAGTTCAATGCTTTGTGCTGTCAACTGCTTGCCTAGCTGGTTGGTCGGTTGGGATCTTTGTTTTTCCCCCGTGGGGATGTACCTATGTATGTTCCTCGTAGATTGGTCTAGGTCAGGGAGCCCCCCCACCGGGGTCTGCCTGGGAGACCTGGGTGGGGTGTCTTATTTTCAGTTCTCAGAGTCGCCCTCTTGTGCCCCTTGAGGGTGGGACTTTGTTTTAGGTGGGCTTTCTTTTTCTCTGTTTTTTGTGTGTGTGTGTGTGTGTGTTTTTTCTGCCTACCCATGGTTCTTTCACCTGCATTTCTCTTTCAACATTCTCCTTAATAATCTGCAGTTTTCTGTTTCGTCTATCTTCTACCTTTATGGATCTTTATCCTATTCTTTTCCTTTTATCACAAGTCTTCTGTAGCACTTTCTCTGTTTTCTCTGTGACCTCTTGTGCCACCGTGTTGACCGTGCGGTGCGACCCGTGTCGGGGGAGAATCGTGTCCTGATGGTTGAGAGGGACCTGGAGTGGGATCCGCGCCCCTCAACACGCCACTTTGGCCCGGCCTTTCCCTAGACAGGGGGCAGCATGGGGCCCAATGCTGTCAACCGGTCGCCTCCACAGTGTGGGCATGGCATGGGTCAAACTGTGTGGCATGTTGCTTGCTCCGGAAGCCAGGTGAGTGGCCTCCTGTTCGTTTCTCGGCAGTTGGTCATGAGCCTGGTGGATGGGGTGGAGCGCGTGTCACGCAGTGTATACCTTCGCTATAACGCTGGTGTTTCCCTTTGCTAGAGGATCGCTTAGGGGCATCGCCTTTGTGGGCACTCGATGGCGGGTGGGGAGTAGGGGAGGTGAAGTTTTTTTACCTTATCATTATGAATTCTAAACAACTACCTCCAAACAAAAAGAGAAGAAACGGTGATGGAAATGGCAAGTGTGTGGACGAAATTATGAATAGAGATTCAGATTCAGATAACGAGATAAGGGAAGTGGCAAAGAGAAAGGGTATCCAAAACGCATGGCCAAGCTTCCTTTTAGTGGAAGCAAAAGACCCCAAAGAATCCATTGCTCGGATTTCTCCGTTTGCTGTTTGTAAGTGGTTTGAGGGAGTCTCGTCCACAGGATTCAAAATGATTAAGAGACTCCGATCTGGTAGCTACCTTAACTGTGCTACGGAAGCGGCGTCTCGGTTGCTACTGAAAAGGGATGGTTCTCGGCTCATGGATATCACAGTTAAGGTTTCCATTCACCCCCTTTCTCAACTACTCGAAAGGGGTAATCAGATGTGCTGACTTGGCTGGAGTTGCTGAATCAGAAATTCGGACTGAGATGGAAAGCCAGGGTGTCCTGCAGGTCCATAGAGTTAAAATCTCTAAAGGAAGTGACTTAATTGAAACCAACACGCTATTCTTGACTTTTGCTATGCCATCTCTTCCAGAGTTCGTCAAAGTGGGTTATATCCGAGTGAAAGTTACGCCTTTTGTGCCATCTCCTTTGCGATGTTTCAAGTGCCAACGCTTTGGGCATTCCAGCCGAGCTTGTCTGGGTCAGGAGATTTGTCGTGATTGTGGACAGAAGAAGCATGATGAATCTTGTGTAAGTGCTGTATACTGTGTAAGGGTGACCATCCAGCAAATTCAAAAAGTTGCCCAGTGTGGAAAAAGGAATGCGAGATTCAAAAAGTAAAGATTGAGAGGAAATGTTCCTTTACTGAGGCTAGAAGATTAGTTGAGGCCAGGAACCTTCGGCTTCTACTTATGCACAGAAGGTGGTCAACGATTCTGCGAACCGGTTATCGGGTGATGATCTGGGAGCAGCTCCATTCACTGCTCTGGAGAAGAAATTGACAGAATTGTTGTCATCGGTTTTGGATCGGCTTACTACACTTGAGCAATCAGTTGAGGTTTTGACTCAGAAATGCAATAGTGTTCCGACCAGCAGTGTACAACAGGCTTCAGTCCCTGCTGGTGAGGGAAGAGGTGTTTCAGTTGTACAAAGTGCTGTGGACCAGAGGTCAGGGGTGAAGGATCGGAGGAAAGAGTTGTCCCCTCGCTCACAAGTCAATAACAGCAGTACGAGACAGGCACGCAGTGAGGAGCGTCCTTTTCGGACTCCAGATCCTCAAGGGGAAAATCTCGAAGTCAGATATTTTGGTGCAGCAGGTTTCAGTCCAGTAAGAGCAAATTCCAAGCATGGCAACAAACAACTTAGAAATTTATCAGGAGCGTCGGCTTCTGATCTTGTCTTGAAGAACCGTTTTAGTTCTTTGATGGATAGTGAAGTTTCTGGGGAAGAGGGCTGATAGATATTCTTTTAATAACCTTACATGGACATACTCCAGTGGAACATAAGGGGAGTTAAAGCAAATGGTCGGGACCTTGAGCTGTTTTTGGCAGAGTATAGATCTTCGATAATTGCTCTTCAGGAAACCCTTTTAACTGCAAGTAAGAAGCATGAGATTACTGGTTTCTCCTGCATACACAAGCAGCTTCTGCAGACTTTTCAAGGAGAGGTGTTTCTCTTTATATTCATAATTCGGTATTTCATACAGAAATTCCACTTCAGACGGATCTGGAGGCAGTGGCTGCTCGTATCTCGTTGAACAAGGCAGTTACGATATGCTGTTTGTATCTGTCTCCATCTTTTGTGATTTCAAAGAGTCAGTTGGATGGTTTAATTTCTCAACTCCCTCGTCCATTTCTTTTATTGGGTGACTTGAACGGTCATTCTCCACAGTGGGGAAGTACTGTACTAATTCCCAAGGGAAAGTTCTTCTTGAAGATTTTATATCGGATCATGATCTCTGTCTTCTGAATTCAGGCTCACCGACCTTTTGTCTCTCCTTCTGGTTCCTTGACTCACTTGGATTTGTCCATTTGCGATCCTTCCTTATTTTTGGACTTAGAGTGGCAAGTTCATTCGGACCTAAGCGGGAGTGATCACTTTCCGATTTTTATTTATTTTACGAAGCAATTGCAGGAGTCCCCTCGGGAAACATGGAAGTTCCGCTCTGCAGATTGGAGTCTTTATCAGCAACAGATTTTAAGTAGAATGCCTATGAATCTGTTGCAGAGTTATGATGATCCTGTTTTGCAGTTCACTAAAGTGATTGTAGAGAGTGCTAAGGAAGCTATTCCCAAGTCCCGTGATAAACCTAATGATGTTAAGACCCCTTGGTATGATAAAGAGTGCAAAACTTTGAAGGGTAAGAGAAAGAGTGCTCAAAGACTTTTTGCTAGATTTCCTATGTGGGAAACAAAGTTAAACATCAGGCATGTAGGGCAAAGTGTCGGTATACTTTTAAAACCAAGAAGAAAGAATCTTGGAAAAAATTTTGTTCAAATCTATCCTTTAAGGTCAATTCAAGGCAAGTCTGGAAATTAATCCGTAAGATTAAGGGAAAGTCGGCTACATCAGCTATTAAAAATTTGCAAGTAAACGGATCAATTATTACAAATAAAAAGGAGGTTGCTAACTTGTTAGCTGCTACTATTCATCACAATTCGTCAGCTGATCATTATTGCAAGGAATTCCAGCGTATCAAAAGATCAGCGGCGGAGTCAAAATCTTGTTCTTTCGTGCCAGATAGTTCTGAGGATTATAACTGCGTTTTCAGCATGGATGAGTTAAAGGACGCCATTTTGAAAGCCAACAACTCAGCTCCTGGACCAGATGACATTCATTATCAATTTATTCAACATTTGCCAGCTGAGGGTTTAAAGGTGTTGTTGTCACTGTTTAATCATGTTGGTGTTCAGGATATTTTCCACAATCTTGGAGAAAGGCGGTTGTTGATCCTATTCCTAAACCAGGGAAAGATCATTCGGATCCTAACAACTATCGTCCTATAGCTCTTACTAGTTGCTTATGTAAAACTATGGAGAGAATGGTATATTCTCGATTGTTATGGCAGTTAGAATGTCTTGGGGCATTGGATGTTTCCCAGTGTGGTTTTCGGAACAACCGCAGTACTACTGATCACCTGGTTCGATACGAGTCTTTTATCAGGAATGCTTTGATTAATGGAGAACATGTAGTTTCTATTTTTTGATTTAGAAAAAGCTTATGACACAACATGGAGGTATGGAATTCTTCAGGACTTGAAGGCACTTAATTTCAAAGGTAATTTACCAATGTTTATTGCTTTTTTTTTTTTTTTGCTTTTTTTTTTGTCTAACAGGCATTTCAGTGTTAGACTTATTTCTACCTTTTCAGATCCTTTTGAGCAGGAGATGGGTGTCCCTCAGGGTAGCATCCTTTCTCGCTTCTGTTCAATCTCAAGATTAATAATATCGTTCAGTCAGTAAAGTCTGGGATTGATAAGTCATTGTTTGTTGATGATTTCTCTATCTCTGCCAAGGGGAAAACCTTGGCTGCAGCTGAACGTCAACTTCAGTTGTGTGTTAATCGTGTTCAGCAGTGGGTCACTGAAAATGGATTTAAGTTTTCAGCTACTAAGACAGAGTGTATTCATTTCCATAGGAAAAGATCTCAGGTCTTAGAACCAGCTATCAGTCTCAATGGTCAGGTAATTAAAGTTTCCAAACAAGTGAAATTTTTTGGGGGTTTTTTTTGATAGTAGTAGGCTTTCTTTTTGCCTCACATTAAGTACACAAAAACAATCTTGCCAGTCAGGTTTGAATGTTTTAAAGGTTATTAGTCACACTGATTGGGGTGCGGACAGGCGAACTTTGTTGCGATTATATCGGGCTTTGGTGAGACCAAAGCTAGATTATGGTTGTGTGGTATATGGATCCGCACGAAAGTCTTATCTCAAAGCTCTTGATCCAATTCATCATCAAGGACTGCGGATTGCTCTGGGAGCATTTCGCGCATCTCCAAAAAAAGAGAGTTTGTATGTTGAATCTCTGAACCCCCTCTGGAGCTAAGGAGATTGTGTCTTTCCATGAACTATTATCTGAAACTGAGGGGCTAATCCAGAAAACCCTGCCTATGATATTGTCATGAACCCGCCTTTTAGAGCCAAATATGACTAAAGTCAAATGAGATTCCTCCACTGGGTATTCGTATTTTGCCCCACTTCGGGGCAGCTGGCATTGACCTTGATGCTGTTGATGATGGTCCATTACAGACTGATGTACCTCCCTGGAAAATAGCCAATCCAGAGATTAATTTATATTTAACTCAATTTCGAAAGGGGTCACCTCGAGTGCTGCATATAAACAACTTTATCTTGAGCAATGTGAACTTTATAAAGATTTTACCAAGATTTTTACAGATGGTTTAAAAAAAGATGAGAGAGGGCTGCAGCTGCCATTGTGTGTGATAGCAATTTTCAGGAGCCCACCTTGTTAAGATTGCGAGATTGGTCATCTGTTTATACTGCTGAACTGAAGGCTTTAAATCTGGCTCTCAGTGCGGTGTCCAGGTCAGATCAGAACGATTTTCCTTTTTTATCGGATTCATTGTCGGCACTGTCGGCTTTATCGACAAGAGAAGTTTCACATCCAGTTTTGGCGGATATTCATGATCTTCATACTCAGCTTGTCTCTTCGGGAAAGCATATAGTTTTCTGTTGGGTCCCCAGCCACATGGGAATCTATGGTAACTCAGTGGTAGACAAAGCAGCCAAACAAGCTCTCGGTGCAAGTCTTTCCAGGAGGCCTGTGCAGTTTGTTCCTCACTCAGATCTTCGTCATAAATCTAGCTTGTATTGTCGTGAACTGTGGCAGAGTGAATGGTCTAGCCAAATTCATAACAAATTGTTTAAAATTTGCCCAGATTTAATCAACCCTTTCCCATCGATAGTAAGTAACCGTAAAGAGGAATCGGTTTTGTCACGGTTACATATTGGGCACAGCTATATAACGCACAGTTGGATACTCAGAAGGGAAGACCCTCCATGGTGTGTTGCATGTGACAGCTTGTTCAGTGTTAATCATTTTTTTGACTGAATGTGCTGATTTGATGTGTATCAGAGACGAGTTCTTTTCCACCAGTGATTTATCAGTTCTTTTTCGTGAGATTTCAGTGGATCTTATTTTTTCTTTTTTTTGAAAAGAGATAAACTTATTTTATAAGTTATAGTGCTTTAATATGTATATAGGAGTTGCTGGAGTTGAACAGATAAATTGTGCTTTTGTCTTTATAAACTTCAAGCGATGTGTTAATACTAGTGTGGGTATTTGTATCTAGAGACTCAGCAGATATGATGAACAGTTCACCAGGTCCTCCCAGTTATGTCGGTTGTGTGCCAAAGCCTTGGTGTTGACCGATGTTTTCCCTGGCCACTCTGCAGTGTTGTCAGTCCATCGTTTCTTGTTGTGTTGGTTTGTTTTGTTTTGTTTTGTTTTTCCCTGTCTTCCCCTCCGTCTCCTTTCTTCGTCAGTTGTCTGGAGGGTTGTTTAAGCAAGGCCAGTGGATACCGTAACAAGGGCCCGTTTCAATGTAGTTTTTCTTTTCCTAACGGATGCCGGCAGATTTTTGCGTGGAACTCGGTCTTCGGCGTCAAGTCCAGTGGCCACACATCTCATTCTGCTGCTTCGTGGAGCGGGACATCTCTGGAACATGGGCTCGACTGTCTGGTTTTCCTGTGCGCCAGAATAGGGTAGAGATGGCACTAGTTTCACCTGGTACATGTGACGGTTCAGTTCCAAACAGATGTCATGAAGAGAAACGTCCACAAAATGAGCCTTATAGGTACGCTGGTTCGTTTTGCGCTTTCACGTCACGCCATTGAAAGTATTTTCAGAGAGTAGAATAGAAAGTAAAATGTGTGTGTGGTGGTGGTGGCTGATGTGTGTGTGTGTGTGTGTGTGTGTGTGTGAGAGAGAGAGAGAGAGAGAGAGAGAGAGAGAGAGAGAGAAAGGGAGCGAGAGAGAGAGAGAGGGGGGGGGGGTTGGAGTAGGAGAGGGGGTGTAAATTACGTGTAATTGACACCGCTCTTTATCTTAAAGCCTATTCTGTGTATCGATTTTGGATCAGCAAATATACAAGAAATCGAATGGAATGGAGAGTAAACGTGAAAAGCAAAACAAACTAGGGTCTTAAGCATTGTCATGCAATAAAAGGCAATGACATTAATTAATATCAATTGGGCCGATTTAAAAAAAAATAAATTTGAAGCGATGTGGTAATACTAGTGTGGGTATTTGTATCTAGAGACTCAGCAGATATGATAGCTGAGGTCCTGATTTGGCTCCTAGTAGTCCGCTGGACCCTGTAAACACTATAAACACTAACTAACTAACTGTCAGAAACTTGCAGAGCGATTATATAGGCCTATAACTATGCAAATATTTTCAGTTTATGAATGTACTCCGGTTGAAAACTGATCTACGTAACCTTTTCTTTTCAGCAAGAAGCAACATTCGTCAGGGACAATGAGGAGTGATTTATGGTACTTGACTTGTTTGCTACACGTGGAATGTGTGGGTTTTTTTTTCGAAAAAATTAATTGTTCAAGAAGTTTCAAAATGGAGCGACTGATGGCGGAGAACGAAGCAAAATTTAGAAAGAGTGGGGGTTAGTTGCCGCCAAGGACATTGACAAAGTACAGACAAGACACGATGCATTTCGACCTCTTGGGTCTTCTTCAAGTAAAAAAAAAAAAGATCACATTTAACATTTAGGACAGTACAAACAAAGAACGAAGAGAGACTTATCTGATGTCCATGTGGTATGCTGTGTGCATGTTCAGGGGAACCATGGGCCGCCCCTGCAGCCAGCAAGGGTCAGGCGCGGGGCTACCACAAGTAACCACACGCAGTGCCTGCAGCTAACGAGGGCCAGGGCAGGGCTGCCACAAGTAACCGCACACAGTGCCTGCTGCGTGACTGAGTTGGCGATCATAGAGAGGGAATGAGACAATGCTGCTTGCAGCTTTAAAGCAGGACAAATCAGAGAGCATGTAGACCAGTGGCAGGAGGTAACAAAAGACAAAAAAATCATAAAGCTTGCGCAGGGAGCACACAGTGAGCTTCCTGAGGTACCAGTGCAAGATAAATCAGCCCAAGAAATGCAGTTTTCCACAGAGCAAAGTAACGCTACTGATGAAGAAAGAAAACGATTAAGGGGTAATCGTAGAATCTAGCCAACAAAAGGGGAATATATTTCACATATTTTTGTAAGGCCTAAGAAAAATAACAAGCTCAGGATGATAATATAAAAAAAAAATCTCAACAAGAGTGTAGAATATCATCACTTTTAAGATGGAAACCTCGAAAAAACGCTTTGAGCCTAGTGACAAAGAACTGTGGGTTTGCCTCCCTTGATTTAAAGGACGCATGTTACAGTGTTCCTGTGGATGGGGATTCCCAAGAATGTTTAGAGTTCTTGTGGAAAGGAAAAAAGTTGAGATTCACAGCATTCCCAAACCCACTAGCTTGTTGCCCCGGTTTGTTTACTAAGTTACTGAAGCCAGTTATGACTTACCTACATGTATACACTGTGTCAGCTTGTTTCATTGATGACTGACTGTTGATTGGAAACTTACAAGACAAGTGTATTCAGAACATCTTACACATGTTGGACTACTTTTGGAGATTAGGTTTTGTGATTCAGTTTGAAAAATCAGTTCTGAACCAGCTCATAAAGTAACATGTTCAGGTTTTGTAATCGACTCGCTAACCATGGCAGTGATGTTGACACCAGAGAGAAGAGGAAAAAAATTTGCAAATAGTATTCAAATTGTTAGAACTGAGAAGCCATGTGTGAGAGAACTAGCAAAATTTATTGAACTAATTGTAGCTAGTCTTCCAGGGGTTAAGTTTGGTGCTTTGTACATGCCCAGGTAGTGTTTTTTTTTTTTTTTTTTTTTTTTTTAAGAGAAGGCTTGAGAAGACATGTCAGTAGAAAAACATTATGAGCTGTAGTAACGATATTACTGCCCCAGATGAACCAGACCTTGTCATTTTTTTCTGATGCACTGCTTACAGGCTGGGGGTGTTCTTGTGATCCTTGTAGAACAGGAGGAGACTGGACAGCAGAAGAGTCAAAACTAAGTATTAATGCTTTAGAATTAAAAGCAGGTGTTTTTGCTTTGCAGTCATTTGCATCTGGAAGGAGGAAGGAACACGCATCAGGCTTGTCAGGTAACACCACTGCAATCTCAAGTGTGAACAAAATGGGCAGAAGTCATTCTCTAGCTTGTAATTCAAAAGTCAAAGACAAATGGCTTTTTTGCCAGAGACGTAATATTTGGATTACTGTGCCATATGTGCCAGGCAAGGATAATTTTTAAGCAAACAATTGAGACATGAATTTTGATGCAGAATGGCAACTGAATCCTGACAATAAAAGAAACATTAGAATTTCAAGGTTTTAAAGCTGAAAAAGATCTCTCTACATCCAGGATCAACAGACAGTTTAACAAATATGTTTCATACAGACCTGATCTATTTGCTGTTGGAGTAAATGATTTGATATTTCATGGACAAATATACTGCTGTATACTTTTCCCACTTTCTAGTGTGATCCTAAAGATGCTGCAGGAAATAGGGACAAGGCAAAAGAAGTTGTGGTTGTTCGGGACTGGCCAAGTAAACCCTTATACCCCATCATAAGGCGACTGTTGATACAAAATCTGGTGAGGGCGTCACCACAAGAAAACTTATTAATTACTAATGCACAAAACCCAGAACTCAGCATCGAATGTGAAAGACTCCAAGACTCTTCATTTGCAAAGTCTCAGGAAACGACTTAGAAAGTCTGGAATTTCGAACCAAAGTGAAAACATTATCTGTGCCTCATGGTGAAAGAAACATCAAAGACTTACATCAGAAAGTGGGGAAACTATGTATGTTGATGGGGTTTCAATCCTGATTCAACATCTGTGAATGAATGCATTAACTTTTTAGGATTTCTTTTCAAATCGGGTCAAAGATACAGCTATATTTGTATACTAAGTATAGCCAGGCCAGCTCTCTCTGGATTTTTTTTTTACTTCAAAGACTTGAAAATTTTAGAGAACAGTCTTCTGAAGAAATTTATATATTAGAGAACAGTCTTCTGAAGAAATTTATGAAAGGTGTATTTGAATTGAGACCAACCCTTCCCCGATATTCAGTTATGTGGGATGTTGATATTGTTTTCGAACATCTTGAGACTTTTCCTCATGAAAACATGAAAAACTATCACTGAAGGAGTTTACTCTTAAGCTGGTAATGCTAATAGCTCTGCTGTCAGGTCACAGATGTCAGACAAGTACGAAGCTTTCAGTAACTTCTTTGAAAAGTTATGAAACAAAATGAGACGCTGATTACTGAGGGGGTGAACATTTAGCAACCATTGATTGGTAGCATTTCTAGCGACAAAAATCTGTGTTGTCACAGTGCTAAAAGATTACCTGAAAGGAAGACAAGACATTGGGGAAATGTGCAGTCACTGTTCATTACTTATCAGAGGTCACATAAACAGGTCAGTCATGACGCTTTAGCCAAGTGGCTGAAAGATGTGTTTGGCAGAGCAGGCATTGACACACAGCAGTTTGGTGCTCACTCTACTCATTCTGCATCAACATCAGCGGCAGTGGCTGGAGACATACCTGTTGACACAGTCATGAAGCAGCAGGGTGGTCTGCTGAATCCATTTTTACCAGATTTGACAAAAAGGCGCCTTCAGGTAACATGGGGCAGGCATTGCTGGACAGTAACATGAATGAAAGAAACAGTAGCTGGTGATGGCATACATTTATTCATTTCATAACACTAGCATGCACACTAATGGCTCTAAAAGCTTCATTTGGCACAACAGTTCTTTGCAGTTCGAGGTTAAATTATTGTGAACTTGTGAATACTTACCATGTAAGTGCGATGCAATGTTCTCAGTTTATACGCATGTTTCTGTACCTATCAGTTAAATGCTTTTGATTAACAAATGACAGGGGGGGGTGGGGGTGCAGAAATTTGCTATCTTGTTTACATCGTCTGATGCTTCACAGATGTGGCAATAATCATTTCCCTGTATGTTACAGAAGTTGTTGAAATAGCTTTTCATCTTTTGTGTGATAAGCAGCAGCTTAACCGTTTAGCTGGATAGTGGGGGGTGTTGCTGGCTCCATTCCTCTCCCCGTTTCACGGTTCTCTACCACACCCCCTCTCTCCTTGTACCCTCTTCATTGCAGTTCTCATACCAGTGTTCCACCACCCCAGACCTGCACCTCCTCACACTGAGCACATCCTCCCTCCCCTCTCTCTCTCACACACACACACACTCTCTCTCTCTCCCTCATCCTCCCTCCCTTCTCTCTCACACTCATGTACACACTCTCACACACATGCACTTTTGTGGATGGGTGAAGTGGGCTGTGTTCCATCCAGTGTATGCTATGAAGCAAGGTATAACTACCAGGGTTATTTCCCCCCCCCCCCCCCCCCCCCATCTCATTTATGCCTATGCATTGTGTATTGGTGTGGGTTGAAACTTGATGTGTGATGAATCAGTCATTGATCTTGCAAGGTATGCAGTAAGCATGGTTTTTTTCCCCGCCATCCTATGCATGGCCCAGTCATGAGCTCAGCAATGCAATGTATGTTTTGTGCATTACTCAGTGATTGTTCCCATCACAGGTGCTTTCAGTGCAAACAGGCTCTTCTTTTCTGTGTGTCACTTTTGGTGTACATCGGTTACAGACATGTACACTGGTCATTCATGTAAGTAGTGGTACTGAAGTGATCAGACATGTACACTGGTTACTCATGTAAGTAGTCGTACTTAAGTGATCAGACATGTACACTGGTTACTCATGTAAGTAGTCGTACTGAAGTTATCATTGTATTAATATCCACTTTGGTTTTTCTGTTTGTTTAGAGTGGTGGTATGGTGTGGGGGTCAGATGGTGGGGGAAGGGAGGGGTATGTTGGCCCACCCTAACTGTAGTCTTTAGTTGATATTATTCCTATTCTCTGTTGTACACATACGTGGGGGGTGGGGGGGGGGGGGGTCTTTTGTTCAGGGTAAACAGAGAAGCATATTGAAACTTCCAGATAACAGATGTGAATATTTTATTGCAGGGTGTAGAGGAAAATCAGATAACTTTGTTGGACTTCATAATGGAAGTTGAAGTGAAATTTCCATTATAACAAATACCAGTTCAGTTTTTTTTTTTTATATGGGGTTCAAAGGAAATGGGACGATTTTGTTGGACTTCCTTGTTGTGGGGTTGAGATGCTTGTACCTCCCCACTGGTTTAAATGATCTTTATAACCTGTAAAAGGATTTCTTCCCCCACTCACTCCCCCAGCCTCTATCTCCATCCCCTCCATGGCTGCCTTGATTTTGTCCTCCCCACAGATGGCTGGAGGAATCTCCTTTCGTTTGAGACAGTAGCCGTAACAATATTTGGAATCTCCTGTCGTTTGATACAGTGGCTGTAACAATGTTTGGAATCTCCTGTCATTTGATACAGTAGCCGTAACAGTAATTGGAATCTCCTGTCCTTTGGTACAGTGGCTGTAACAATATTTGGAATCTCCTGTCATTTGGTACAGTGGCTGTAACAATATTTGGAATCTCCTGTCGTTTGATACAGTAGCCGTAACAATGTTTAGAATCTCCTGTCATTTGATACAGTAGCCGTAACAATATTTGGAATCTCCTGTCCTTTGGTACAGTAGCCGTAACAATGTCGGAATCTCCTGTCATTTGATACAGTAGCCGTAACAATATTTGGATCTCCTGTCCTTTGGTACAGTAGCCGTAACAATGTCGGAATCTCCTGTCATTTGATACAGTAGCTGTAACAATATTTGTAATCTCCTGTCGTTTGATACAGTAGCCGTAACAATATTTGGAATCTCCTGTCGTTTGATACAGTAGCCGTAACAATATTTGGAATCTCCGGTCATTTGATACAGTAGCCATAACAATATTTGGAATCTCCTGTTGTTTGATACAGTAGCCGTAACAATATTTGGAAGCATCGTATCACATGAGATATTTGGAAGCATCATATCGCATATCACACGGTCATCTAATACAGGATTTTATGTTTGGTACCATGGACATTGATTTGATTGATTTACTAATGTGCTTAATCATTTTTTTGTGGGTAACACTATGCACAAATCATTTGCTGATGCATTTATAAGTGTATTTGGTATGATTTCGTGTGTGTGTGTGAGTAAGCAACATTAGGTTACCTTGCCTTTTGTAAACGTAATTTTATTGTCATTATTTGGTACACGTATTTTGAAAGGTTTTTACTCATATTTTGCTGGATTTCTGTTTGGTGCCCTGGTCGCGTCAACTGTGATTCAGTTATTGATGCAGTGGGTGTATATTTTGTGTTTACAGTATGCAGGCTTCAACTGTTGATTCTGTATATTTTTGTGTGAGCAGGCTTCAGCCGTCAATGCAGTAAGAAATTTACTGGAAAGTTTTGTGTGTTACTACTGTCAGTGATTTTTATACTGTTATTGTTTTACTATTTTAGGTACATATTTGACAAGATTCCTTTGTGTCAACTTGTAAAAGTTTAACTGCTGTTGCAGCCTACATACAAAGTGTTGGTCATTAATCTTGCAATAATTATCCTATGCATGGCTTTGTCATTAAGGTGTAGCTTTGGTCAAATGATCTGCAAGCTTAACACATGCTGCATATGGGCACATTTCAGTCATTGATGCATTGTAATTTAGTGTCCACATTATTGTCATTTTGAACCTAAAATGTTCAACTTTTACCATGGGGTGGAAAGTCTGAATCATGAATTTCAAGATGGGCTATTCCACCCCTCCAATTTTTTTTCAGGAAAAATTCACTTTTTACTATTGGGTGGAAAGTCTGATCTCCAAACTTGGAGATAGGCTATTCCGCCCCAAAAATTTTTTTCGTTCATTTTACCTTAAAATAAACCTGAATCATGAACAAAATTTCATTGTTCAATTTTACCATGGAGTTAAAAGTATCCATTCATATTCCTTCTCTGAGCCTCACATACCACTTTCAAACCAACAAATCCAGATACCATATGTTCATTTTATTTATGTCTCTATATATACATACATATTCATCAATGTAAGTTTCATGGCTGCCTTTTGTTTTCCCCACGATGCACACACAGAAAAAAAGTGTTTCATCAAAGATGCTAGTGTTCTCCAGCTGCTTTTTTTTTTTTTACATCCTGCCCTCACTAACATATATGCATGCAAACTTACATTACTCATACTACAACACAAACAATTGAATTGAGGGGGATTTGGGGGTGTTAGTAGGAGCACAAAGAGAACGCTTGCGATAAAGCGAGTGATTGCGATAGCGCGAGCGCTTGTAAAGAAAGCACTTGCTTGGCGTTGAGGTGCACAAAGAGAAAGATTGTACAGCGCGCTCGCGATTGGCAGTATGGCGGATTCAAGTGAAGACGAACTTTTGTTGATGGACAGTGTTTGCCGAAAATTATCCTAGGAAAAAACAAAAGAGTGGGCGTTCATGAGATTAATCAAAGGAGGCGAATGGAAAGTGAATACCATAAATTGTTTCCTTTGCTTAAAAGGAGCCCTTCTCGTTTTCATTCCTACTTGAGAATGAGCCAAGAGACATTCAAGTACATCTTAGAAAGAATTGAACCAAAGATAACAAAGAACTGGTGCAACTTTCACCAACAACCAATTATCCATGTTGGTCAGACTGTCACTGAGAGACTGAGAGAAAATGCGACACACACTGCACTCGCCAGACTCGAGACAACACGCGACGGGGCACCAGGAACACGCTTGCTCGCGAGAAAGAATTAACTTTTGATTCTTGACGCTTTCCAAGCGTCGCTTCAAATCGCAGGCGCGATAAAGCGAGCGTGCTTTTTGTGCGGCACAAGCAAATTTGGAGCAACATTTCAAGCGCTTGTCCCAACGCGCTCGCTTTTATCGCGAGCAAGCGTTCTTTGTGCTCCCACTTAGGCTATGTGCATTGTGGACCTGGATGGGGTCCACTATGTGCGACTTGGGCAGCAAGTTGTCCAGGTCCACTATGCACACAGAGGGGTGGGGCTGTGTGACACTTGCATCACAAATAGCTCCAACATCCCAAAGCAGCATGTATATCCTCCAGAAGCATCCACACTACCATACCTGCCTTTGTTCACCTTGGACATAAGTTACAACTATCCTCCTTTCCCTACATCAAATCGACCCCCATCACATCACGATGCAGTATTCCTGTCTTGTACTCTCTGAAACAAGATACCAGTTGATACATGTACACATACAAGATCCAGTTGTTATCCCTGCCACACAGCACTGGAAACAAAAAATGGTTAACAGAGATGGAACTGAAAGAGAATGGGATGAAATAACCTGGAAAACAGAACATCTGTAGAAAAGTGCCATTAAAATGTACATACAGGGATAGATGGAAGGTACACTGAAATGCTTTTTTAAAAAAATGTAGTTAAAAATAGCACCAAGATAACACGCAAAGAATACAGAGCAGAGAGGTGACACAATCAGGACTGAGAGAGGTACTGGAATGCTAATGGTTTTGAACAGAGTAAGTTGGAACAGCTGTGGGAATGGTCAGGTCAAATCAGAGAGCTATGATCGAGTTTGGAAGGTCTGGGCTCTGCAGGTAATAATACAAACTAGTTACTTCAAGTTGAAGGATTGAACAATGAGAAGTGCCTGTGTGTGGAGGTGGAACGGGGTAGGCAGCAGAGCAGTTTGTTGCACTGACCTTGAAATTAAAAGGCAGTGCAAAAGATGACCTCTGGAAGACAAAGATCAGGAAATAAGCAAACTCTTGATAAGGTTGTCAGGAAAAGAGAAGTACAGAAAGTCAGGGAGAGGTAAACAAACAGTATGCATATGGAGAAGCGCAAGAATGAGAAAGGGAGTGGATGCTTTGAAGGGTGTAAAACTGAATACGTCAGAGGGAATAAATGGAAAACACAAAATATATAGGAATAGAGAGTTCTGAATACAACAGCAGGACCTGGAGTTGCTTTATGTTCATTCTCAATAAAGATCAGCACTTTCACCATAACATGACACACAATCTCTTTCTCTCCCCAAAGTATACTGTGAACAGGGGGGTTGGTCAGGATAGAACAAGGACCACACAGTGGAGACAGAGAAATGGCCTACCACACTGAAACAATGTGAAGACTTTGCAGAACAAGGACCACACAGAGACAGAGAAATGGCCTAGTCAGTTCCAGAACAAGGACCACACAGTGGAGACAGAGAAATAGCCCACCACACTGAAACAATGTGAAGACTTACCAGAAGAAGGACCACACAGTGGAGACAGAGAAATGCCTAGTCAGTACCAGAACAAGGACCACACAGTGGAGACAGAGAAATGGCCTATCAGTACCAGAACAAGGACCACACAGTGCAGACAGAGAAATGGCCTAGTCAGTACCAGAACAAGGACCACACAGTGGAGACAGAGAAATGGCCTAGTCAATACTAGAACAAGGACCACACAGTGGCGACAGAGAAATGGCCTAGTCAGTTCCAGAACAAGGACCACACAGTGGAGACAGAGAAATGGCCTAGTCAGTTCCAGAACAAGGACCACACAGTGGAGACAGAGAAATGGCCTAGTCAGTTCCAGAACAAGGACCACACAGTGGAGACAGAGAAATGGCCTAGTCAGTTCCAGAACAAGGACCACCAGTGGAGACAGAGAAATGGCCTAGTCAGTTCCCAGAACAAGGACCACACAGTGGAGACGGAGAAATGGCCTACAGTACCAGAACAAGGACCACCAGTGGAGACAGAGAAATGGCCTAGTCAGTTCCAGAACAAGGACCACACAGTGAAGACCACACTGAAACGATGTGGAGACTTAGCAGAACAAGGACCACACAGTGGAGACAAAGAAATGGCCTTGTCAGAGTGACAGAAAACGAAACTGGCAGCAATTTCCAGATCTCAGGGGTCCAATTTCAACTGAAGGGACATTCCCCCAGGTGGGGTGGGGTAACACAGGAAGGGAACAGAGTGGAAGCAGATGCACAGAAAAGAGAAACCATGGACTCACACACTGAGGCTGAGTGAGGATGTGCAGGAAAAATGGGGAGCAGAAAAATAAGTGGTACTACTGAAGGTAAGAGAGAGTAGCTCTTCCCCTTCTGGGTAAAAGAACAGGGATGAATTTACAAAATGTGGAGGAGAGGCACAGAAATGTCAAGCGATCTTGGTGGGTTAGGGTGGGCAACAAGGAGACATTATATAACTCCCCACCCAACAGTCCATTTTTTTCAGAAGATTTTTTTTCTCACATCTGTAAACTCGGTAACAACTATCAGTTTTCTTGACAAGTCGGGTACTAAGTTAAAAAAAAAAAAGGGGGAAAAAAAAAACAAAGAAAAAGCAAATGTCACCTATGAGAAGAATAAAGATGTAACAACACTGCCATTATTTGCCTGCTGAGCATTGCAGCCATACTACAGCACTTCAGACTCTGCAGTGGCATTCAAAAAACTTCTTGTAATACATTCAGACATTTTGATGCAAAACAAAATGAATAAATTGCTATATTGTTTACAAAAAAAGGCCTTACTGACAGTACAATTTTCTTCCCATTTTACAGCTCTCATCACTATAGCCCAGGCAACTACATATGGTCTTTCATTACTATAGCCCACAGCCAACTACACATGGTCTTTCATTACTATAGCCCACAGCCAACTACACATGGTCTTTCATTACTATAGCCCACAGCCAACTACACATGGTCTTTCATTACTATAGCCCACAGCCAACTACACATGTCTTTCTTTCATTACTACAGCCCACAGCCAACTACACATGGTCTTTCATTACTATAGCCCACAGCCAACTACACATGGTCTTTCATTACTATATAGCCCACAGCCAACTACACATGGTCTTTCATTACTACAGCCCACAGCCAACTACACATGGTCTTTCATTACTATAGCCCACAGCCAACTACACACGGTCTTTCATTACTATAGCCCAGCCAACTACACACGGTCTTTCATTACTATAGCCCACAGCCAACTACACATGGTCTTTCATTACTATAGCCCAGCCAACTACACATGGTGTTGCATTACTATAGCCCAGCCAACTGCACACGGTGTTGCATTACTATAGCCCAGCCAACTACTACACACGGTCTTTTCATTACTATAGCCCACAGCCAACTACACACGGTGTTGCATTACTATAGCCCAGCCAACTACACATGGTGTTGCATTACTATAGCCCTACCAACTACACACGGTGTTGCATTACTATAGCCCAGCCAACTACACATGGTGTTGCATTACTATAGCCCACAGCCAACTACACATGGTGTTGCATTACTATAGCCCACAGCCAACTACACATGGTCTTTTCATTACTATAGCCCACAGCCAACTGCACATGGTTGCATTACTATAGCCCACAGCCAACTACACATGGTGTTTGCATTACTATAGCCCAGCCAACTGCACACGGTCTTTCATTACTATAGCCCAGCCAACTACACACGGTCTTTCATTACTATAGCCCACAGCCAACTACACATGGTGTTGCATTACTATAGCCCAGCCAACTGCACACAGTCTTTCATTACTATAGCCCAGCCAACTACACACACGGTCTTTCATTACTATAGCCCACAGCCAACTACACATGGTGTTGCATTACTATAGCCCACAGCCAACTACACATGGTCTTTCATTACTATAGCCCAGCCAACTACAAACAGTCTTTTAGGGGCTGTCAAACATTTACGGGGAGAAAGGTCGCAATCTGAAAAAAGATTGCATCCTGTATACGGTTAGACTGTGAAAAAGCCACCATCCACAGAAGACCTAACCCAGAAGACCTATCCTGATAACTGAATAGTTAACTTCCTTCAGGTGGACAAGACCCACTCCTACGATATCTGTATAGTTAACTTCCTTCAGGTGGACAAGACCAACTCCTTTGATAACTGAACAGTCAACTTCTTTCTGGTGAACAAGACCCAATCCTACAATAACTGAATAGTTGACATACTTCAGGTGGATAAGACCCAATCCTATGATAATTAAATAGCTGACATGCTTCAGGTAGATAAGACCCAATCCTGTAACTGAATAGTTGACATCCTTCAGGTGGATAAGAGAGAGCTGTGCTGACAATGCCAGGCATTCTGATGGATTGGGCTCTCTCAGATCCGTTTAGAAAAACAACAATGATAACATGTCAAAAAAAAAAAAAAATGGAGCACAAGAATCCATGGGCAACTAAACTCAGAGAGGACAGCTAGTGACCACCCTTGACAGGGGGTACAATTTTTACCCCCTGGAAGAAAAGAAAAATAATAATGATAATACATAATCTAAAAAAAATTCAAATGCTGGCAAGGTATACTGGGTAAGAGCGACTAAAGTATCACCTTAATGATCCAACCGTCTGATGTTCCCATTCAAATTCACCACACTAAAAAAACACAGTGTCCCTTCACCATGTTGCTTGCCATTTTCTTTAAAATATTTCGTTTTGTTTTTTTCAGGCACCGTCTTTTCCTTGTCTGCTCTTCTATGTCAATGGAAGACTCTCCATTAGCTGACTGGGCTCCGCCTGTATGTTCCTGGCCTGACTGGGATCCACCATCTTCACCCCTTTTTCCTTATTCCCCTCCCCTTACTCCATCACCATTCCCTCTCTCCCATCTCTCCCCTTATCCTTCCCTCCCCCCTCCACACTGACACCCATCTTCCATGATGGCAAGTTAAGCTCAATTCTGGGGCTGAAAGAGGCTCGGCACCATACCAGTATTTTGAACTTGGGGGGGGGGGGGGGGATAAATGTCATGGACATCTACCAGTCATGCTCTGCTTATCTTGCAAAAAAGTCATGCATTCTTTTTGTGTATCTATGCCTGTGCATCAGTTGCAGAGTATGGTCACCATGGGTGTGGAACACATTCCTTTCATGACAATAAAGCAGTAGCTACAAGCAAACATGAATGGACAAACATGGGAAGAAATGATGTGGCAAGAACATTAAGATTTGGTGCATGATCGCGGGTCATGATTTCTATCTGTGGATGGCAGAATACTATGAATGTACACATTTTCAGTTTTTGTCGCCTACACCCTTACCTAATTCTTGAGGCCTTGCGACCTCCATGGGGTGGGCACTGGGGTTGGTGGAGGGAGATCATCATCCAGAGGATGAGGGGGACCAGGCACCAGTGGTGCCCGTGCCCTAGGACGTGGACGTGGCATCAGTGGAAAGAAGTTCAAAGTCGATGCTGCGGTGAAGACTCTGGTTCCTCATCTGGCAGACTGGTGGGTGGGAGGAGGTCTCTCTGTTGACGACCCTCACCGGGCCACCTGACAGTGGCAGGACAGCACACAGGTGACACAGTGCGGGTCAGG
Organism: Conus betulinus; assembly: GCA_016801955.1. Classification (NCBI taxonomy): domain Eukaryota; kingdom Metazoa; phylum Mollusca; class Gastropoda; order Neogastropoda; family Conidae; genus Conus; species Conus betulinus. The sequence continues at coordinate 320,102 of JADBJO010002168.1, forward strand.
CTGCCAGAAGTCCTGAATCTTGTGGCCCAGTCTGATGCTCTTCATCCAGCCGACAACTAGACTTCCAATCGCTGACTGTTTCTAGGACCATCTGTCAAATTTTTAAGAGTAATATTTATTTTTGTCCATTGTCAGTATTTGCCCAGACAGGTTTTCTATCCCTATACACAGGTACAGTTACCTGAATGAAAGACGAATGATACAATATTGAATACAGCACCATGGTGTTTTCATATTTGTCGTCTGAGACCCAAAAATGTTCACTAGGCACATGAAACCCAACTTATTCATGCCACACACATTGCCCTGTTTGATGCAACATTCTGTATGCCCCATGATCCCCACACTGCATGTGGATATATAGATATCCTTTTGTCGTAATATAATATAGATGCTTGTAAGCCCTATGACTTCAGTTGATTTTTAACATGGTGACAGCCCTGATGTGGCCCTTTGTGGTCGGCTGGGCTATAAGCAACATTATCGTATCTTATCTAAGCCTTATATTGAACACTGTCACCAGTGATGCAAAAACTATTCATGTTTAACATTCATAAACAGTTAACGTGTGTGCACATGAACACACATGCGCACACAGACGTACAAATAAAAGTGATTCAATGGGTGATGAGCCGCCCATCACTGTCCAGTCATCTTTGTCAAATATCAGTTCTATTAATAACTAATAAATAAATAAATGCACATTAATCAAATATTAGACTACCTTTTTGATCATCAATTAACCCTCTGCCTACCGCTACACGACTACGAGAATACTATGCCAAGTGAGGTAACTCCGCAACACTTACACACTTGCCATAAAGAAACCTCAACAAAAAAATTTGCTTTTAACTCATCTGTTCTATTAAAGTAATGAAAAAGTTAAAAGACATCACTCCATCCAAACCAGCCATTTTTTTTTTTTTTTTTTTAAATATATAGTGAACTGGTACACAAGGAGAAAAAAAAAAGCGAACAGACTAACTCTACTTCAGTGTTCTCAGTGCTAAAATAATTTTCCCTAAATTCGCTGTACCCAAAGAAGGTCATGGATTAGGAGCACATAGTGATTTTTCAATGTCTAAACAAAGTACTGAATCCTTCAGGAACAAAATAAAGTCATTCTATATGGTCTGCACACTAAATAATCAACTTTTGTGGTGAAGGAAAAAAAAACACACACCCAACTTCAACAAATTTTGTTAAACTAAAGGCATCACATACAAGATCTATCTTCTAACTACTGAGGGGAAAAAAATAATACATACTACTGGATACTAGACTTGGAAATTGCGATAGAATTCAGCAAAAATGTGTTTTTGCACAAGTGCACTAAGCAATCAATTCCCCCCCCCCCCCCCCCCCCCTTAAACACACACTGTGGTGATGATGTACCTCTTGTCTGTCTCCTCTTTGCTTTTTTTTTTTTTTTTTTAAACGAGGCAGTTTTTAATTTAGGCTAGAGTTTATGCTCATCCTTTTTTGCTTGCTTTTGTGCAGCAAATACATTTGTTTCTCGCTAAAAGTCTGCCAAATTCCTCTGAGGTCAAAAGGCTAAAGGTGACATCCCAAAGGCAAATCATCGGACACTCCCACTGATTGACCCAGTTTCCTGGCTGTCAAAACAAGCGAAACTTTTGGGGGGCTTCACTTCTTGTAGCCAACCACTCCAGTCAACAATTAAAGAATCTTTAGCAACCTTTGTTTTTCAAATTTTTTTTTTTTGGGGGGTTGGGCCCAGCAGCAACGACATCATCATTATCATCACCGGAATCATTATCAATTCCAGCCTCAAAATCAGTCCGCAGTTGATCTTTATTTATAACTAGGTCAAGATCGACGTCCGAATCGTGTTGCTTCAAATCTTCTTCAAGAGTGTAGCCCTCAAATATGCTCTCTTCATCACTATCACATCAGAAAATGAATTCTACAAGTTGCATAGTTAACTGATCCGCCATTTTAAAAAAAAATCTCGGGGGGAAAAAAAAAAAAAAAGCTGAAGTCTGAAAATTCACAGCAGCAAAACTACTCGACCAAAAACTCCTGCTACAAAAACCAATATGGCATCCAGAAACAGAACTAACGGAAGACGCTTCTGTCGCAAATGCATTCGGAGATATGTGATGGTGAAAGTGAAAGTAGTTGACCTAGTATTCAGCGGTCAATCTCAGTCGATATGGTATTCAGAAGGAGGAAACCTTGTGTATCTAGGCTGATCCAGTAGGCACTGGGTTAAGCTGAATATTTTCAGTTGTTACTGGCTGGGGGGGAGGAAGGGGGGGCACGGAGGGTAGATAACTTTTGTATGAACCCACCAATGAAATTTTCTTCCAAACCACAGATGGCTGGACATTGGGAGTTCAGCCCAGTTTCCTTGCAAACCACAAGTAGTTATGCACTGGTTATTTGTGTGCATATCTCAGGGTCCTCACCCAAGATGATGAAAAAAAGAGATTCAAATATGACGACCCAGGCATAACCACTAATAAAACATCTGGGGTACATGGATAGCTCGGCAAAGCTGATGCCTCTCAGATTGTGCTGGACACACTGTTGGCTGCCTAGTGTATGTGAAACTCCTGCACAGGCACACAGGTTAACCCCCCCACCCCTACCCACCCCCCGGGCTCTACATGTTACTTGCCTCTGCCAACTGTCATGGCCGTCGACAAGTCTGGATGACCATGGGCTTGTTCATTCTCTGCACCAGTCCTGACGGAGCATCAGCTGTTGATTCACTGGATGAATGCCGGCGTGGTATCGCTGCTTTGTCACATGACGGCTGCAGCTTTTCAACAGCTCAATCTGGTGAATATCAGGCAGCCACTTGCCATGGGAATGTCGAGCGCCTCTCTGTGGATCTTCTGTGAGCCATACCGACAGCGTAGTCCCTCACGCTTTCATCAAGCTTCCTAGAAACAGAGTTATCATCAGCAACAGTTACTACAGGTGCAAATCACTGTATACTCATTGCTATGACTTGCCTTACCATTTTGACACATAGTGTATGATTCCTTACAAAATGATAACAATCTTATGTCAGGTCAGTAAAAAAAAACAACTACAAAAACCCCTAACAATCAATCACTTTTTCCCCAAAAAACTGAGCACAGAAACAGCCACTGAATAGGGGCGTCACATCCATGACGTAACTCTCGTACATCTCTACTATCTGACTCTCATGAACTGTGACCAACTTCTTGGCTGTTAAATGTGTGTTGGTGTACAAAACTAGCATGTTTATATGGAAAACATAAATCACTTATGCAAGGTTTTGAAAAGACAAGGACTTTTGAAGTCTTCTTTACCCTCTTGTGCTGCCTTGGTCCATCTCATCAAGGAAACTGCACAGCTTGCATAGGTAAGGTAAGGTAAGGTAAGGTAAGGTAAAGAAGGCAAGGCAAGGCAAGGTAAAGTAAGATAAGGTTGCTGATTGCAAAAGGCCATATCGGGGCAGTCACCACACTGAAGTCAACTCACAAGTCATCATAAAAGAGAAAAGAAAAAAAAAAATCACACAACCTTTTAAAATATACCCAAGAATACGCCAGAAACTTCATTAAACATCTTTGTTCCATAAAATCTGAGATCAGATGAAAAATGTTAATCTCTTTCAGCCTGCACTAAAACTTAGGTGTTAACACCAACCAACGTTGAAAATTGTAACAGTGGCAGTGATTACTACTAACATTATATCTATTGCAGTATCATTTTTTTTCGCTTCCAACGAATACTGCTATTTCTAGTACTGCTATTCCTGGTGGTACTAGGCCACTACTCCCCCCCCCCCCCCCCAAACACCACCCACCCTTTTTTTTTTAATTCAAATAATTGGAGAAGTACAAGTGCACAGAAAGAGGACAGTGTGCAATGAGTTTTATCCCCATAGTCACATGTAAATCTCCAGTATAATAAGTATGAATGGCTGTAGTTGCCATAAACTCCGAAGGAAAATGAAGAAACATATTAACTGTGTTTATTGCAGCCTCTTCATGGGTGAAATGAAAAAAAAAGAAGAAAAATTGAAAGGTCTGGCTCCAGGTGCCTACAGCAATATTTCCAGGAAACCTGGAATCTTGCAGGGCGGGTGGACTATAACTTCCTTCGTGTCTGTTTTTTGTTTGTTTGTTTGCTTATTGTCTGTCGGGTCCAAAATTTTACCATTTTTGCGTGATAACTCAAAAATGTCTGACCATATTTTGCTCAAATTTTCACAGCTGATACAGTATTACAATATCTATCAGTGGATTCATACCAGAGCTGACCTTGACCCTGACCTTGACCTGACTTTTGGTAATATCTTTTGAACTGCTACACTGAGGCACTTGAAACCTGGTGAGACCATTAAGCTCATAATGCCAAGACATATATGCAAATTTATAGAATCATGGTTGCTCAGGTTCTGAGAGTTTGGGGTTCGAATCCTAAAAAGATAATTGACTATATCTTTGGAACCACAATACTGAGGCTCTTAACTTGATAGCATAGTTAACCCTCCTTACTACCAAGGAATATGCAAATTTACAGACTCATGGATGCTGAGGGTTTGGGGTTCGAATCCTAGAAAACATAATCTGCTATGTATCCGAAACTACCGTGGGTAGAGACTTCATTTTTGTGTGTGAACCTACCGTGATATAAAGCTCGGCACTTGATGCAAATCGACAGATTTATGGATGCTGGGTTCTGAGGGTTTGGGGTTCGAATCCTAAAAAAGATAATCTATATCTTCAAAACTGATGTACTGAGCCTCTTGAAACTTGGTAGGATGATTAAGCTCCTTAGTACCAACAGATATGCAAATTCATAAATTGATGAATGTTGGGGTTCTGAGGGTTCGGGGTTGGAATCCTAGGAAACATAATCTGCTATATCTCCCAAACTACTGTATGTAGAGGC
>JADBJO010002168.1:327500-336966 GCA_016801955.1 Conus betulinus
GTACGCAGGTTCTACTTTGACACTATCTGATAATGCACAAAGCTCATCTGTTATCAAAATGTAATTGAGCCGGCTTGTTTAACCAAATAAGATTTTCACCAAGTATATATTTTCTTGTCTGGAAAATATATTTCTTAGTATATCTTTAATTTCATGATTAACCATCAAAAAAAAAAAAATTACTTCTTGTTCTTGACCTGTTTACTGTACTGGAATAATTTCTAGCATCAAGCTTACCATTTAAAGTACAATTCCAGTCACCTGCCACAATTATCTGTTCATTTCCTATCTGATCAATATGATCACTAAGTCAAAAGGACTAGATTATCTTCACTACATGGCCCATGAATTTCAATATCCATAACATAACCAATTAGGTCTCTTATTACAGACTTCAACATAAGTTAAGGACCACACCGCAGAATGCCTTAGGTGCTTTCAAAATCAAATAAAGGTTAGTAATTGCCAAGGGTTAGTAATTGCCAAGGTTTCTGAACGCGACAGTTGTCAGGCCTTCTCAATAAATACTGCCAAGCATGCAACGGCTGCACTGACTCCCCTTGAGCGTGCAGCAAAGTGCTCTTGTTTGGCAAAACAAGCTGTTTGTCAGCAATCCGTGCACACTGACTCCAACTGTCTACAGGTGAAAATCCTGATGCACGTGACAACATGAAGGTATGGGAGTGTGTTGTGCTCACCACAATGGCCATAAAAGCCATCGAATACCCATTCTGAAGCACAACACCAACATGCCAGCGAGACGAAAGTTGAGAAATTTCAATCGTGCCCGAGCTATCGCCTGGCTGCAGGACAGAGTAGGCGTCCGAGAGGTGGCCAGAAGGCTGCAAGTGTCACACTCGATCATCATCCGTCTAAGACAGCGCCAACAAACCACAGGCACCATCCAGGAACAGCCATGCCCAGGGCGTCCCAAGAAAACCACACAACGTGAGGACTGGTACCTCTGCAGACAGGCCCTTCGGGAGAGGACAACCACCGCCAATGCCTTGAGTCAGCAACTGCGTGCTTCCACCAACACAGCAGTAAGCAGGCAGACCACTCGGCGTCGCCTACATGCCGCCGCCTTGTGTTCCAGGCGTCCAGTGAAGAAGCCCATACTGACTGCAGGTCACAGGGCACGCCGACTTGCTTGGTGCCAGGTCACAGGGCACGCCGACTTGCTTGGTGCCAGGACCATTTGAGGTGGACTTGTGCTCACTGGGGCCAAGTCCTGTTCACCGACAAATTGCGCTTCATGGTGCGCCCCAAAGACGGCCGCATCAGGGTGTGGCAGTGACCACAGCAGCAGCTGCAAGATGCTATCCAGGAGGCGGCTACTTTTGGAGGTGGCTCCATTATGGTTTTGGGCAGCATCAGCCAACTACAGGACTCCTCTCTACCATGTGGAGGGCATGCTCAATGGGCAGCACTACCTGCAGATCTTACAGCCTCTGGTCACAGCGACCCTCCAGCAGATCTGATCCCAAGCTGTCCTCCAGGATGACAACGCCACACCACACCGTTGCAGGGCTGTCAATACTTTCATTCAGGAAGCTGGGATCACCAGGATGGCATGGCCTGCGAACAGTCCAAATCTCAATCCAATCGAGAACATCTGGGGAAACTTGGCCATCGAGTCCATGCAGACCGCCCACGTCCAGCTAATCGGGAACAGCTGCTGCACGTCCTGCGACAGGAGTGGGGAAAAACATCCCCAGGCTTCATCGCAAACACCATCAACTCCATGAGGCAGCGCTGTCTCGATTGTGTTGCTGCACGGGGTGGACACATCCGTTTTTGAACAGATTAAAGAAACATGTTTGTGGATTTTCTTTTCTCAGGGTGGGTCTCTTTACATTGCTTTATCATTGCAAAAAACATTACGCAATCCAAAAGAAATTGCTTTAATTTGATTCACAAGGGTTTGCAATTAAATATCTGTACACATGAAACATTTTTGGTTTCGCACGTGTTGCATTTGTCAGACAGATTTCAAGTGGTCCTTAACTTATGTTGAAGTCTGTACATGAAGCATGTTTTTGAGAAACACACACACACAGATAACAAATTGTACAAAGGAGGAAGAGGGCAGAAAGACAGGATCAGTAAAGAAAAGAAAAAAAAAAAAACTGATTTCACCATGAATCACAGCAATGAAAGACATGAAAAACAAAGTTGAAAAAGGAGAGGCCTGTATGCAAACAGCACAAGACTTTTTTTCTTTACAGCCGCCTCAGGAACATGGTAAAAACTCTTTGAGGTTTAGACAGATTTTGTACAATTTGTTATCTGTGTACGAGTTCCATTCACCTTGCCAGAGGTCTTTGATAGAAGCCTGTATTTGGAGTTTCAGATCAGTGCAAGGGATAGGCAAATCTACTCAACTCTTTCTTTGTGGCCCTCTTAGCAAGTTGATCAACCAACTCGTTGCCTGAAAAGAACACCTTTTTACACTAAACACACACACACACACACACACACACACACACACACACACACACACACACCTACCTAACCTTTAAGTAGTCAGTGCAGAGCAGGCAGCTGGTGTGCAGGATGAAGTGAATTCCTTGCTGCAGCTACTGCCAGACTGTACCTCAGTTCCAGGATTTGTCCATCCACTCTGTAGTAAAACAGGAGAAGAGGGTGTCTTGTGATTCAGCATATGAACAGCAGGTTTGATCATTCATGCACTCTCCCTCTCCACACTACTGCCCCTCCCCGCCTTCCTCCCTACTTGCCATGTAAACCTCCCCTTGCCTCCCCCCCCCCCCACACCTCCCCTTCATTCCCACTTACTCTTTTATCCATTCCCCCACACCTTTTCTTTCATTTATTTTTCCCCGTTCTATTTCTTACTCAGCAGCATTAACACTGATGGGTTTCTACACCACTGATAAGTAAAATCTGGGCATCTGGAGACAACTTACCTCCTTTTTACCATGCAATCCACAAGGACACCTTTAAAGCATTAAACAACAGCTTGCAGTTTGAACTCGAGAAATAGTTTGTGGTGACTAGAATTTGTGCATCTGGTGTTAAACAAAAATACTTTGTTTGGAAAACTAGATGTTTTTTCACTTCAACCAAAAACTTGTTTATTCCAGCAGAAAGTTCAACCTGCAGTCCTGCATCTCAGGAGGAAGGGGTGGGAGTAAGGTGGAGGTTACTGGTGTCAACAGTGTGTGTGACTTGAAGTTACACAATACTTGAAATGGGATTTAAACCTTGAACCCCACACATGAGTCCAGAAAAAAAAATTTACTAGGAAAATGAAGATTACTAAACTATAGGCACAATTTCTAGTGAAAGCAAAAATATATGAAATATACAGACTATTTTTCAATTTTTTTTTTTCTGAAACGGGTTCTAATAAACCTTACATATAAATAGCATCAACAATTCACTGGGGTAACAGACTTAATTTTTAAGGATATACTATCTCCCTGAATATCTTACATCCGGCATGAAAAATAAGAGTTGCAAGATCAGTAGGGCATGACTGCTTTGCCAAAATAAATCAAGATGAAGGTAAGGTAGGGTAATGTTGCTTATAGCCCAGATGACTGAAAAAGGCCATATCAGGGCTGTCACTGCACTGAAATCAACTGGTCATTATTTTAAAAAAAAAAAAAAAGAAAGAAAAAAAACCAAACTAATTCACACACCCTTTACAATACACGTTCTGAAAACACACTGGGACTTTGGTTAATAATCTGTCCTCCGTAAAATCTTAGATCACATGAAAAATGCTAATCTTCACAGATTCAAAGATCACATTGATGGGACATCTCTCAATAAGGTTTTCATGGAATCTGCTGTAAAATATTCATGTTTCACATCACACAAGTCCAAACACTCTCATAGAACGTTTCCCTGTGAGTGGTACATGACATGAAATGCATCCAGGAGCTTCTTCACCTTTTAAAGATAAGAATGAGTTTAAAAGGAATGGCCTGTATGCAAACGGCACAAGACTGTCTTCTTTTATGTCCGCCTCAGGAACACTGTAAAAACTCTTTCAGGTTTGGATGGATTTTAAATAGTTTATCCATCTGTGAGTGCCATTCCTTTTGCAAACTTCTTTGAAATAAGCCTGGACTTTGGGTTTCAGATCAATGTGAGGGATAGACAATCTACTAAACTCTTTCCTTGCAGCACTTTTGGCAAGCTGATCAACCAACACGTTGCCACAAATGCTCATATGGCTGGGAACCCAAGCAAAAACTATGCTGCAGCCGTCTGATTTCAGGGAGGTGTACACTTCGAATAATTTCAGCAGTTGAGGGTGCTTGAGGTTACGGCTGGCAGTGGTCTCCAAAACAGAAAGGGAATCGGACAAAATGTTGAAATCTTTACGTTTCGATTTACAGGTCATTTCAAGAGCCAGGACCAAGGCTATCAGTTCAGCAGTGTAGATGGAACTGTCAGTGGGAATGCATTTAGAACATCTCTGAGAAGGGTCTGTTGCACAATACACAGCAGAAGCAAACTTCCTCCACAGATTCAGAACCATTGATGAAAATTCTTTGAAAGTATGGAAACTTCAAACACAGTTCCTGTGTGCATGCATGTGTGGGGGAAACGCGCTGTGTGTGTGTGTTTGAGTGCGACAGGTTTCATACAGACTTGGAAAAACAAAATTCACAACCTTTTCCTAACCCCAGCACCGGTTTTTCCAACCACGTTACATTTCATACACATATGGTAACGGCAGGTATATTTTCATTTTCTATACACTAGCTCGAATTAAAATATCAAATGGTTACACTCCATAAGTAGAGCAAACTATCACTCGCGATGTTGGCAATTTTCCGACAATTAGTATTTATGTGTGCCTTTGTTGTTTGGTTTTCTATCTCTTTGGTTTTGAAGATGCTTGTTTGAGTTTCTGAAGATGCTTGTTCAATTTTCCCAAACCTTCCCAACCCATAGACACCAAATGCCATTTTTTCCCAAAAAACTTTCACAGCTGGGAAAAAGACCATCTGTTTTGCCCAAACCTTGAGTGTGTGTGTTTAATATGGTGATGGAACTGGTGGTGGTGGTGTTGTGGCTGTGGTTTGTGTTTGTGTCAGTGAGCCAGTGTGCGTGCAAGTGTGCGAGAGTGCGAGTGAGTGTGCATGCATGTTCTGTGTCAGCATGTGTTTGTGTACATGTGTGGTATCATGTCTGCATTTCCCTTGGCCACACTCCATGATCAGCAATATGCACCAAACAACTATAGCATTCATGAAGTGTTCTAAGGCTTACCATAAATCTGAGCCAAAGATTAAGATTGATATTGAATATACAAATAGACATGCCCGAACAATTCTGTTTCGAACACGTTCTACTAACATCATTCACAATCTAGAAATAATGAGCCATTCTATAGCAGACATCACATTCTGAGGCCTTTCCACTCACCCGTGACCCCTGTTTTTGTTCCCAGCTGGTCTGCCCAAAATAGTGCCATTCTTTTCATATCAATCTGTCTGCTTGCAAGCATTTAGCATTATCTTGACAGGTATATGAAGGGAAAGGAGAATCAATTTTCAGAGACAATTCTCTGTGAAACTAAACATTAGCATTTTCTTTATTTCTTGACTCCTTAAGCACGGCCTTAACATTCATTTATGGTACGCAGCCTGTGCACAACTTTCCTCTAAAGCTGTTGAAGAAATAGTGCCCACGTGAAAAGCTTCAATCCATTTTCAACTCAAATCAACAGTTTGCATGGCACCAGCATGCTCAGGTTGAGTCTACAAGTCCTCTGAAAGCACCTATGAGCTCTGTGGTAGCATGTAACAGCCTATTTGGAATTTTTGCCCGCATGTGAATGACACTGGCTGTTGCCATACTCATACTCAATACTCATACTCAATAACCTGCTGAGACTTCATACACATTAACCTGCTCAGACTTCATACTCAGCAACCTGCTCAGACTTCATATTTAATAACCTGCTCAGACTTCATACACATTAATCTGCCCAGACTTCACACACAATAACCTGCTCAGACTTCATACACATTAACCTGCTCAGACTTCATACACAATAACCTGCCCAGACTTCATACACAATAACCTGCTCAGACTTCATACACAACAACCTGCTCAGACTTCATACACAATAACCTGCCCAGACTTCATACACAATAACCTGCTCAGACTTCATACACAACAACCTGCTCAGACTTCATACACATCAACCTGCTCAGACTTCATACACATCAACCTGCTCAGACTTCATACACAATAACCTGCTCAGACTTCATACACATCAACCTGCTCAGACTTCATACACAACAACCTGCTCAGACTTCATACACAATAACCTGCTCAGATTCATATTACATGTGTGATTCTATATGTATAATCTGCCTGGTTAATGGGGGTACAGTGAAACCACCGCACCAACAGTTTTCTCCTTTCCGGCGATTTAAGTGCAAACTCAAACTTACTCCTAAAAATCTTATCAATATCTATATATGGGATGGACAGCTGCCAAATCACTGCTAACTACCCTCGCACACGTTCATGGTCATCACGTGATAAATAATGCCCTCATTCTGATGTGATTTTCTGTGGATTTTTCCCCATACTCACCCTCTTTAAATTTTTGTAAGAAGTGACAAAATGCTTTTCTCTCCCACTTGGGACAATAACTGACCAATGTATTAATGTCAACAAAGCACAAATCTGTCTTATAGCTATACTAATGTGAAAAATCAGTCATAGCTATTCTAATGTAAAAATCTTTCCTCATTGAATAATGCCCAAGTCCGTCCGCATGCACATGTGTGTGTAGGCACATTGTGTGTGTGTGTGTGTGTGTGTGTGTGTGTGTGTGTGTGTGTGTGTGTGTGTGTGTGTGTGTGTGTGTGTCCTTGCATGTGTGTGTGTGAGTTGAGAGCAATTTACATTTCAAAACAGTAAAAGGTGTGCAGTGTTGTTGAGTGAGGAAGAGTGGTAGAGGAGTGTGGACGGGGGATTGAGGGGGAGGAGGGGAATTGGGACTAGGTGACAAAATGGGTAGAAATGTGCAGTGGGATGTGTACGAGGACGGGTAGAATTCTGAGAAATGCATAGTTCCCCCCTTCCTCCCCCCTACCCCCCATATACACATATGCCACCACTGTCTTCCAAATTATAACTGAATACTTCTCTAGAGCCTGTTCATCTTCACACCAGAAACACACACGACACTGACAGTGTCAAGAGACATACATGATATTCTAGAACCAGTAGTACATGTTAATTAAACAGGACACCCCTGCCCTTTCCTGCCCATAAACCCACACCACTGTACACCACCCCACAAGTTAGTCAAAGGGCACAGTACACTACAAGTTAGAAGTAATTTTTTTGCTGAGAGTCATAAACTCTTGGAATAGCCTCCCAGCTCACATAGTTACAGCTCCAGCATTGAACACCTTCAAATCCAGACTGGATACCTACCGGAATAGCCTTCCCTCAAAGTTTACTTCAGTATGCTACGAACAGGTAGTGGAAGTGCCAGTACTATTAGAAACCCCATGCATAGCCTTCCCTCAAAGTTTACTTCATTATGCTACGAATAGGTAGTGGAAGTGCCAGTACTATTAGAAACCCCATGCATGCAAGTTCATAGGTGAAGACTACATCTACAAATCTTGAAGGTGAACAGTCCTCCAACAAAGGGTTATCTTCAAAAAGGGAGAACAAGACAATCCTGCTAACTACAGGCCTGTCTCCCTCACATGCAAACATGCAAAGTCATGGAACATGTGGTATCAAGTGCTATGATGGAACACCTTGATTCCCGGAGGATCCTCACCAACTGCCAGCACGGCTTCAGAAAGGGTCGCACATGTGAAACACAGCTCCTCAAATTTGTTGATGAGATTGTTGGACACGTGGAGGGAGGAGGATAAGTCGATGTCCTTATTATGGACTTTGCTAAGGCATTCAACAAAGTCAACCATAAGCTCCATATATACGGTGTCCAAGGTCATACAACAGGTGGATAGCAAGCTTCCTGCAGAACAGACGACAGACAATGGTTGTGAATGGGTCGTGCTCATTGTTTATATCGGTCAGATCCTGTGTGCCACAGGGGTCAGTGTTGGGACCATTCTTATTTTTGGCCTACATCAACGTCCTGCCTGACAATCTGACTACAAACAGCAGACTCTTTGCAGACGACACTGAGGTTTACAACAGGGTCAGATCTGCCCAGGACCAAGCCCAACTACAGCACGACCTCCAACAGCTTGCTGTTTGGGAGAACAGTTGGGACTTGCAGTTTCACCCTGCAAAGTGCAACACCCTCCCTGTCACACAAAAGCGACGGCCATTACAGTAAGAATACCATCTCCACAGCCACACCCTAGAAGTTGTAGACTCTGCAAAATATCTTCTGAGTCATTCTGCAGAACAAGATGGATTGGGACAACCATATCAACTCCATCTGGATCAAAGCCAACCAGGCCCTGGGGTTTCTCAGATGTAATTTGAAAATCAGCTCCCCTAGCATGAAGTCTAAAGCCTATGAAACATTTGTTACACCTCTGCTGGAATATTCAACATCCATCTGGGACCCCTATGAGAAGCAACACAAGGTGAAGATAGAAAAAATCCAGAGTAGGGCAGCCTGCTTTGTCCGCTAGCAACGCTCTGCCAGCGTTACCAACATGCTGCACACTCTTGGTTGGATGTCCCTTGAGGACAAATGGAAAAAAGCAAGGCTCTCCATGCTGTATACAATCAACAACCTAGTCTGCTGCCCAAGGTTGAAACAGCAGCTCCAACCTCCCAAGAAGAGAGAGCGACAAAGTCATGACCAGCTATTTCAACAATCAGCTGCAGACACCGACTACCGGCTGATGTCGTTCCTCCCAAGAACAATTGTGGACTGGAACTCCCTCCCCCAGGATACTGTTGATGCCAAAACTGTCACGGGTCAACAGGCATCTTCAGCAGATTTCTACAAACTTGTTTGTGTGAATGGATGAGTGGAAGAATATCGCGGGCCCCGAGTTGCCTACTGCAACCTGGGGACAGCTAGTCCATAGTAATGGATGAAAAGCAACCGTGGAACCTGCTGGAAGCTCCGCACTTAGCTTTTATCTTTTTTGTTTTGCTTTTTTTGTGTAGGCTAGTGAGTAGGCAAGATAGGGGTGGGGGTGTCACTTTGTGGTATGAATGCGAGTTATTTCATGTTAATGAAATAGGAATTTGAATTTTTTTTTTTTTTTTAACTGCAGATCTCCCGTTTCACAGACTCAAAAAATAATCAGCCTGTTGACTGTGGAGACTCTACGGAAGGAGAAGAAGAAGGAGGAGGCCTCTTACCGTTACTTCTACTGCTTAGCTCTCTGGACTGCCCAGAGCCCACAAGTCAGGGCAGTTTCAGACTCATTTACTCTAACAATGCTGTCGGTGTATTTTTCCACAAAAATGAGCACATTTTTCTGAAAATGACTAAGCCCAAAATTCCAGT
>JADBJO010002169.1:0-7500 GCA_016801955.1 Conus betulinus
ACACCCATGGCCGGTCACCTTGGTGCACGCCGGACTCTCGAGCGAGTCCAACATGACTTTTTACTGGCCAGGTATAACACAGGATGTCAGGAAATATTGCCGCACATGTGATATCTGCCAGAGAACTACTCCCAAGGGCCGCAATGTTAGAGTCCCCCTCGGATCTGTACCTCTCGTCACTACACCTTCAGCAAAGTCGGAGTCGACTTGATTGGACCAATTAGCCCACCTTCAGACAGGGTCACAGATATGTATTGGTCATGGTGGACTATGCGACACGGTATCCGGAGGCTACCCCTCTCAAGAAAATCGATGCCGTAACTGTTGCGGATGCACACTCTGGGAGATGTGGACCCGGACAGGTGTCCCTGACAAGGTGCTTTCAGATCAGGGGACCCAATTCCTTTCGGAAGTAATGTCCGAAGTGTACAAGCTCCTTCGTATACATCGGGAGACCACCACCACCCCGTACCACGCTCAGGCCAACGGGTTGGTCGAGCGGTTCAACGGCACCCTCAAGCAGATGCTTCGCAAACTAGCGCAGGAACAACCTAGAGAGTGGGATCGATTTATTCCAGGGTTACTGTTTGCATATCGGGGGTCCCTCAGGAGAGCCTTGGTTTTTTCTCCATTTGAACTCCTGTATGGGCGAACTGTCAAGGGCCCCATGTCCATACTCCGAAATCAGTGGACCCAAGAAGCTACTCCTGATGAACCGCAGACGCAAGCCGAGTATGTGCTTGAACTGAAAGAACGGATCACCTCCACCTGCGAGCTGGCTCAAACAAACCTTGCACAAGCGCAGAAGCGATACAAGAGCTTCTACGACGGAAATCCCGTCAAAAAATGGTTCGAGCCAGGTGATGATGTTCTCCTGCTTCTGCCGTTGCATCATAACAAGTTGCAATTGTCTTGGCAGGGTCCCTTTAAAGTGTTAGAACGCATTGGAGATTGGGATTACCTTATCCAGATCAGGGGGAAGAAAAAGCTCGTTCATGCGAATCTGCTCAAAAAGTACGAAAGAAAGAGAAGACTGCAACGCCGGTTTCGCCCCTGTTTGTTGTGATTGAGGAAGGGAATGAGTTCCCCAACTGACGTTTGACATTCCATGTGTCTCCACTCAACAAGAAGAGACCTGGAAGGATGTCAAGGTCGCAGGAGGCCTTTCAGCAGACCAGACAGAAGAAGTGAGGAAACTGTGTGAGGAGGAGTATCAAGACATTCTTTCTGATGTGCCACTCCGTTGCAACTTAGGGGTTTGTCCACTTGAGTTGACACAAGAAGAGCCAATTCGGGTAAAACAATACCCATTGCCCCATTCCCAAATGGACGTCGTCAAGAAAGAGGTGCAATCCATGTTACAGATGGACGTCATTGAAAGATGCAGTTCCCCTTATTCCTCCCCAATTCTTTTGGTCAAGAAACCGGATGGGAGAATGAGGTTCTGTGTTGACTTTCGGCGCCTGAAAAAAGTGTTAAAGTTTTGATTCAGAACCCATGCCAGATGTCGACGAAAATTTTTGCCCAGCTGGCCAGTGCCAAATACTTCACTAAACTGGATCTTGCAAAAGGCTACTGGCAAATCCCAATGAGACCTGAGGACATGGACAAAACTGCCTTCACCACTCCAGAAGGACGATCACTCAGGACTCTGTTTGAGCGTCTGCGCCAAGTGCAACTGGCGGCCCGTCCTACCAAGTGTCTGATAGGTGAAGCAGAGATTCCTTCCTAGGCCACGTGATTGGTCGTGGATACATGCTGCCCGAGCAGGACAAGGTACAGAAGATTCAGGATGCTCTACCTCCAAAAACCAAAAAAGAGCTAAGGTCCTTCTTAGGGCTTGTCGGTTATTACAGGAAGTTTATTCCCCACTTTGCAGATATGGCCCAAACCTCTTACCGACAAGACTGGAGCTAAGAAGCCAGAGACTTTGAAATGGGATTCCAAAGACACAGAGGCATTCGAGTCACTCAAAACTGCCTTGATCCAGCAGCCTGTCCTTCAGTTGGCTGATCCAACGAAACCCTATGTCCTTAGGACTGACGCATCGAGCACAGGCTTGGGAGCAGTTCTACTTCAAGACCAGGGAAGAGGCCTACTACCAGTTGCCTACGCCAGTAAAAAGTTGGTAGGAGCTGAACTGAAATACCATACTATCGAGCAAGAGTGTCTCGCTGTGGTTTGGGCAACTCGGCGCTTTTACCCATACCTTACGGACGAGAATTTGTCCTAGAAACCGATCATCACCCTCTGGCCTACCTCCATCGCATCCGCCCGGTTAGTCGTCGCCTCATGGGCTGGGCCATTGAGCTCCAGAGTTTGGAGTTCACATTTCGACATATTCCTGGTAAAAACAATGTCGAAGCTGACTACCTCAGTCGGATGTCATGAGAAAAATTTTCTGTCTGGAAGAGCCTACTCAGCCTTGCTTTAGCAGTGTGAAACCACCCTTAGCAGTGTCTGCTGGTTTCACACGAGACTGTCACCATTTGGCTGTCAGTGGAAGGGCTTGGCGTGCTGTCCGTTTATTTTTTTTTTTTTTTTTTTTCCTGCATCCCCCACTGCATTTTTTTTTTTCCACTTCTTGTGTTGGGTGACAGGAGTGTGGCTGAGCGTTTTGTGCTGCCTGCACGTGTTTTTCGTTAAGTTTGTGTCAGTACAGTTTAACTCTGGCGGAGAGGTAGTGTTCACGAGTTCAGGGTTGGAGGAAGGAGGCAAGAGAGTGAAGTGGCACTCGGATTTCAACGTTGAGTCGAGTGGGATCGCTGTCCCAGTGCAGTGGGGTCATTTTTGTCTGCTTCGGTGCAGATCAGCGGCTGGTCCTTAACCTTTTGGGTTGGAGGAAACCGCTGCGTGTTTGGGGGAATCTCTATTCCCAACCACTGGCACATCTTCCCTTTGGTCGCCCCAGACCGGTTTCCCTTGGTGGGGAACGGCTGAACAGCCCCTGGGTTCTTCGCTGGGCCAGGAGCTGACCAGCATATCTACCTCTTCATCTCCCCCTTTCACCCGCCGTTTTGGTGAGTTTCGTACTCAGTTATTTAGGCAAGTTTTTTTTTTTTTTGTTTTTTTTTTTTTTCCCTTTTTTTTTTTATTTTTACAAGTTTAAGTTCATGGTTAGAACATTCTCTTATAGTTCTTGTGTGTTGTTACCTTTACTGGTAACGTTTTCCTTAGATACAAATTCTCCCGTTTTATTAGGTTTCCTGGGCACCTTTGGAAAAGGTACAAACCTTGGTGACCAAGTCAAGTTTTTGCACTCCTACGTAGCCAGGAATCCAGTCAGAAGGGGTCTTAATTTGTCTTTGGGGAGAAATTAGTCTGTTTTTGGTTAGATTAAGGTTCTAAGACTGGGTTCCTTATTCATATGTCTATATTGTCTATTCTTTCCTTCTCTTATAGTTAGCTGTCTTTTAATTGACAAACACTCGGGACGAACGCATCACGCTAATTGGAGTGTGCCTGTGTGACTAAGATTAAGTCGGAAAATAAGGGTCTCCTATCCCGACGCCCACGCTTTGGACTCGTCCCGTCGTGTTTATCTGTTTTTTTGTCAGCCCTCTGTCTTTGTGTCATATTTTGTATTGTTTTAAGAATAATTTCAGTATTTCATCCATTGTGAAAAAGGGATGAGATGCTTGATAGTTATTTTCCAGTAAAATTTTGAAAAAACAAGTGGTTAGACTTGATTAAATATAGAGTCCCCGCTCACGGTACACACGCATGCGCGCATGCACACCCAGACACACCCTGATAATTTGCCCTGTACACGTATTGATCGTCGCTGCAGGGCGTTGACCCTGTCTTGTCTCAGAAGGCCGGATCCACCTCTGGACACCCCTGGAGGTCTGTCACGTCCACCCCTCCCATCTTCTAGAACTGACGACGTGGGACCGGGACTTCTTCAACGCTGCTGTTCTGGCTGATCCGTGTGTGGCCCTGGATGTGGGACAATTTAGAGCTGACCGTGCGTCGCAGGAACTCAGACTTGGGTGATGTCTAAGTGTATTCGTGCTGTGTTGTGTTGCCGTGGACGTGGGACTGAAATAGGAGTGAATTACATGCAGGCTGGCATGGTTGACGAGGAAATGAAGTCTGGCTGTTTTGGAGTGACTGAGTGAAATGGTTGTGATTTTTTTGGTGGTGAAGGTTTTTTGACCTGTCTTGAATCTTATTTAGTCTGTCTCTCCTCTATCGTTCTTCTTTCATTATGAAATTCTTTAATTAGTTGGGCTGGTAGTGGGAGTCCGGGGGGGGAAGGAGGTTTTGCTTTTCTTGGGCTTTTGGGTTATTTTGTTCCATAGGTAACTTAGAACTGATAGGTTCTTCCCCTCTTCTTTACCATTCTATTCTTATTTGGTCTCTCCTCTGTCTTCAGTCTTCTTTGGTTAGGCCTCTCCCCATATGGAATGAATGAGTATTGTCGATTTATAATTAATAAACTGTTATTGTCTTTGTAAAATCCTTGGGTGGTCTGGTTGAGTGAGTGTTTGGGTGTTTGCTATCAGTTATTGCCAGTGTCGAATTTTCCCCTTTGTCTTTCCCTCCCTTACAAGGTCCGTGGGTGCATTGCCACTGGAGTAGCACGGAAGGTGAGAAGGAAAAAAAAAAAAAATGAATAAGTGAATAAAAAAAGGGTCTCCTGACCGACAATAGCAACATGTCTGACCAGAGCATTACACCAACGCTCTGCAAGTCACAGACACTGTGCGTTGACCATTTTCCGGCCAATCCCGAGGAGTGCAGTAAAGCTGAGTGATCCATTGAACTTGACACGCTCTTTGAGGTTGACGCTCAACTGCCCTCATTTCATTTGTATCCCCCATCATCCCAAAGATTAATTGGATATTTCTGTCTGTCAGTCTCTCGGTGTGTGTGTGTGTGTGTGTGTGTGTGTGTGTGTGTGTGTGTGTGTGTGTGTGTGTGTGCGTGCGTGCATGCATGCGTACGTGCGTGCGCGCGCGCGTGTGTGTTATTTATGTATGTTTGAAAATCTACATACTTGCATGCGTGAATGTACTCTGTCTGTCTGTCTGTCTGTCTGTCTGTCTGTCTTTCTCTATCTGTCTGTCTGCCTGTCTGTCTGTCTCTCTCTCTCTCTCTCTCTCTCTCTCTCTCTCTCTCTCTCCTCTCTACTCTCCCCTGCCTCCCTTTCCCCGTCCGTCCGTCCGTCTTTCTGTCTCTCTGTCTCCCTCTTTTCAACCTTTCACTCCGTCCGTGCGTCCGTCCATCATGCTATGGTCCACTCTCTCTCTCTCTCTCTCTCTCTCTCTCTCTCTCTCTCTCTCTCTCTCTCTCCTCTCTACTCTCCCTGCCTCCCTTCCCCCGTCCGCCCGTCCGTCTTTCTGTCTTTCTGTCTCCTTCTCTCTCTCTCCTTTCCCTTTCTCTCCGTCCGTGACGTTATGGTCCAGTCTCTCTCTCTCTCTCTCTCCCTCAACACCCCCCCCCTCTCTCTCTCTCTCTTGCTATCTCTCAGTCGAAAAAGCCCGTGCAAGTTAAAAGGTTCGGCTGAGCAGTCGACGACGGTACCCCTCGTGGCGTCAGTTTGTGCCATCTTGAAAACCCTGCGTGCCCATTCAGCAGTCAGTGGCGCCTGATTCACCTCACCGAAGGTTAGGACGCCAGGAGGAGAGAAGTGGGAACCGTTTCAATTATACCGTGCCCTAAACAAAATCTCTCTCTCTCTCTCTCTCTCTCTCTCTCTCTCTCTCTCTCTCTCTCTTTAAAATTCCGTATCGTATTGTAGTTCTAGTCACTATTTGTATGCTTGCTTTGTTACCTCATCTTATTTGCATTGTTGACCCAAGGCGAGGACTGGATGTAAAAAAAAAGCACACCAGTGCTGATCTATTATCCTCGTAAATAAAGAAATTTGTCTTGTCTTGTCTTTGTCCCTCTCTCTCTCTCTCTCTCTCTCTCTCTCTCTCTCTCTCTCTCTCTCTCTCTCTCTCTCTCTCTCTCTCTCTCTCTCTCTCTCTCTCTCTCTCTCCCGTCCTTCTGATGCTTGTCTACTCTCCCCACCCTGAACAAACACTTGATCGCATTTGTTTCAACTTCAAAATCTGACATCCCTCGTACAAAGAATGGAAGGACGTTGAGCTGAACGGCTGACCACTGGGCCGTGTGTGATGAACCTTAGGATACCAATGTAGACCGCCTTAACGTGCTGTGGGCGGACCTTTTTTTTTGTTGTTGAGGCAATCGTCCCACAGATATTCTTAACAGAACGGCTCTGACTCAATGAGAGACACTGATTTCATCGACAACGGGAACTTTGCTTGTTTTGCATTCTCTAGAAGTCACAAGACCTGGTGAAACATTCACATATTTGATCATCGTGAGATGTCTTGTACCAAGGGGAGACGTTTCTTTCCCACAATACAAGAATGGGGATGAAAATTAAGATGTGGACTGAGATATGATGATAAGGTTTTAAAAAGAATGTTGGTGATGATTGCGCAAGACAATATAGACAAACAGATCACAAGACAATTCTTTTTAAAAACTTGATTCAATTTCCGCCTTCCACACCTCACTTTGAAACTAAGACGGATGGTATCCTTGCGAACAACACTTCTAGACAACGGGGGAATCTGCCATAAAGTTTCTCTGCATTCGGAAGTGGGGCGGGGGGGGGGGGGGGGGGGGGGTCCCTGGTTCCACCAAGGTGTGCAAGCAGCAGCGGCACCGATCCAGCGCGCACATGTTGGGGCGGAACCTCATTAGACGTCATTCGGCCAATGAACCAATCAGGCGCTACGTCACAGACGCGCCATGGCGTGACATTAACTGCATTTGTGTCCATGCCCATTCCCAGACAGTCTGCCCCAGGCTGGGCCCCTCAATGGCATCGTTTGGCACGGCCCGGGACGACCCGCTGGGATCAATTCCTATCAGGACCCCCTCACTGCCATCGGTAGATTGAATTCTGGGCTTTCGGTCCCTGAGATCCACGGGGAGGGGGAGGTAGGGGAGGTGAGAGACGACGGGGGGGGGGGGGGGGGGGGGGAAGAAGAGAGGAGGGAGGGAGACGGGAGAGAGAGAGAGGGGAGAGAGGAGAGAGGGAGGAGACAGGAGAGAGAGAGAGAGGGGAGAGAGAGAGAGAGAGAGAGAGAGAGAGGGAGAGAGAGAGGAGAGAGAGAGAGAGACAGAGATAGGTGAGAGAGAGAGAGAGAGGAGAGAGAGACAGACAGAGATAGGGAGGAGAGAGAGAGAGGGAGGAGTGGGAGAGACAGCGACAGGGGGGAGAGAGAGAGAGAGAGAGAGAGAGAGAGAGAGAGAGAGAGAGAGAGAGAGAGAGAGAGATGAGCGAGGGGGGAAGAGAGAGATAATTTGAGAAAGAGAGTGAGAGATGGAGCGAGAGAGAGAGAGAGAGAGAGAGAGAGAGAGAGAGAGATTGACAGACAGACAGACAAACAGACAGACAGACAGACAGAGAGGCAGACATACAGACTGACAGAGAGGCAGACACACAGACAGACACACAGACGAACAGAAAGG